>JAFEMH010002960.1:10000-299251 GCA_022495995.1 Adenophora triphylla var. japonica | reverse complement strand
ACATGAAGACAAGCCACTACTCACAGTATCGAAGACACGTCAATCGGAGCAATGCGCACGAAAGATTCCAAGGTTGAGCATGCAATCTACTTCGTAAGCCGAAAGCTTCAAGGAAGTGAACTCGGCTACTCGCATCGGAAAACTTGTACCGCCTTGGTATGGGTAGTCGGGAAAGCGAAACACTACATGCGGTCGCATTCGGTGCTCTGGTCTCCAAAGTGGACCCCGTCAGATATCTCTTTGACAAGCCGTCACAGTCGATGCGGCTAGCAGTGGTCATTCTTCTGGTGAGTTCGACATCAAGTACATGGTCGGAAAATCAACAAAGGGCGAGTAATGGCGGATCAGCTTGCCGACTTCCCGGCAGTGAACCTAAGGGTCACGATCCGCAATTTCCGGACAGCGGAATCTTTTCACTTGACGGCGCAAACGTGCCAACTCTTCTTCGATGGGGCGGCCAGCAAGAAGGGAATGGCATTGGAATGCTCCTTGTCGATCCCAGGGCGAGCATACTCCCATAGCCATCAAGGCGAATTTTGAAGCAACCAACAATGCAGCGAGAATACGGCTTGTGCGGCGAGTTTGGAAGCCGCCCTCGAGCGCAACATCTTAGAAATTTGGATGTATATGGAGACTCGGCATTGATCATCAATCGAAGTATCCAACAAATGGAAGACGGTAGATTCCGGCCTTCAGAAGTACCACGCGTACATGGAGGAACTCATTGCTCGGTTCAAGGACATCTCTTTTCACTATTTGCCGAGAGACGGGAGCCGCTTCGCGAGCGCCACAGCAGCCCTCGCCTCTCTTGTCGAAATTCCCGAAGGAAAACGGTAAAACCCCCGAGAATAGGCGGATGGGAAACACCCGCCTATTCTTTGTGAGATCGAAAAAAAGAAAAACGATCGAGCGAACCACTGGGTACAATCAAATTTACCGGTACCTCCAAAACGGAGAAGCTTCCTTCACAAGTGAAGATGGAAAATACAAAGAAGGGATCAAAGCCAAAAACATGATGGCATTAAAACGCCTGGCATCCCATTTCGTCATTAAGGGGTATGTTGTACAAGAAGCGCCACCAAGGGCCACTCCTTGATTGTGTAAACAAAGAAAAAAGCCAGCGAGCTAGCCAGACAGAAGTTCACAACGGAACTGCGGTCCGCACATGGCGTGAGCATGAAATTGACACGAGATCATTCTCCATTATAGGATACTATTGGATATCAATGGAAGCAGGTACATCAGGTTCGTCGAGAAGGCTGCGACAAATGTCGCGGTTCTCCAACACTCAATCACATCCCTCCTCTGAACTCTATTGCATGACTACGCCATGGCCTTTCGCCACATGGGAAATCGGCGTCATCGGCGAGATCACTCCTCCAGGAGCAATGGTCGTAGGTTCGTTTAGCCATGGTCGCACTCACTTCACCAAATGGGTAGAAGCCAGATCGTTACCCAAGTAGTCTTGAATTCTAGAGAAGGTGGCCGAGTTCATCAGAGAGAACATCATGTGCCGATATGGAGTGCCAATAGAGATCATCTCAGAAACCAGTGGGACAAAACTGAAGGAGATTGTGACCAACCTTCTGGCCGGGTCGAGTCACCCCGTCACGGGTCTTCTCCTTGAGACCACAAACCAATGGTGCGGTAGAGGCGACCCAGCAAGACTCTCGCCACTTGATAATCGGGAAGATGACCACCGGAGGTCGGGTTGCGCCCAGAAAAGCTACGTCTAGCCCTGCAGGGATACTCGGAGCATCAGTCGAGAACCGCCACGGGGAGACTCCGTTCAACTTTACCTACGGAATGGAAGCAATGTTGCAGGTAGGATTGGAAATTCCATCCCTCAGGAGTCCTCTTGGAAAACGGGATCAATGAAGTCGAAATGGCTCACGAGCCGTCCACGGCAGACTTGCTCTGCTCGACGAGCGCGATTGAAAGCCATGGAACACACTCAGGCCTACCGGAGCGGAGATGGCACGAGCATTCGACAAGAAAGTCAAGATCAGAGACATCCGAGAAGAGCGACTTGGTGCTACAAGGAAAATCCTCCCTACGCGGGACCAATCCCCTCGGAAAGTGGGAGCCTACCTGGATAGGACCGTTAGCGTGAGTACGAAAGAATCTTCTCCGGAGGATCTACATGAGGGTCGCGAGATTTGGAGCGGAAACCCTTTCGTTAACCACCGTGAACGGAAGCAAGCTCCATAGAGATACTTCGTTTAAGGAAGGCACGAGTCAAACTCTCCTTTACCATATACCGTCCCCTCGGTAAATTAAAGTGCTAAAAGGAGTAATACCCATTTGGATACATTCCCGCTAATGATCCGAGGTAAAAAGCGATAGTCGCACTTCTTTTGTCTTTTGTTTTTCTCAAATTCACCTAAAAGTTAATCGAACTACGGTGACCTGAGCCCACTTAGTCCAATTGTAAAAGGGGAACGTGGCGACCAATCATTAGTTCGGTCTAAAAAAAATAAAAAATACAATAAAGCATCAATTGCTTGTGTTTGAAAAACTCTTTTCATTTTAACCTACAAATTCATAACTTGGTTCAAAACATTCTTTGATGAGTTTCGAAGCACGGTCGACTCTTGACTCGCTACACGCTAGCAAAACTACAATAAAACATTAATCCAATTAGTAATGTGCCGCAATGACAATGGGTGGATACTCACGGGCCCGAGCGAGGTCAATATTAGTTTTCCCATTACTTAGGGTCCTTCACGTCCCTTCTTCCACTTCCCTTTTCCCCGGCGAGTGTTCTTCACCTTGCCGGAAATATTCCGGTAGGCCCCTTCACTACAGCTCGGGGACTCTTCCAGGCGCCTCCGTCAAGCCTGTGTAGAGCATCGCAACGCGATCCTTTCTCTAGCTACTGTCTCGAGCCGCCTCACTTCGAGCCATCATCATAGTGCTTTGATTGGCCTCCGTCGACACTTGCCACATAATCAGCCATGGCATCGCCATGATACGATTCCCAGGGGTTAGCCCTCGCCACTGTCCTCCTCAAGGTCGAGGCTGTCTAGGTGATCGGCACCCGACGGCTCAGCTCCGGTCTCCACAAGATGGCCAATCTGTTGTCTCCCAATACACTGCTTGCCGTACCAGGTTCGAGATGCTGCGCATTCGACAAAACGAAGCAGTGCCCTACTACTCAGGTGAAAAGAGAACCACTGCGGAAAGGAGCCGTGTATTGCCACCCTTAGGGTGATCGGCAATAGCGATCGAAGGATCACTCCATCCAGCGAGAGAATCCCACCTCCAAGGTAGCGGCGTGATTTCGGATCGGTCGGTGGCACTGCTTTCGGCCCGTCTTTGCAGATGAACCAATGATGGAATATAGAAAGACGTGCGAGAGGCAGACCGACTTGGCAGCTCGACAATCAATAGACCACTCTGAGCGGTCCTACAGAAGTCACGTGCCAACTTCACCCAATGGGGAACCCACCATCCGCGAAGTGATGTGTGCAAAGTGCACGGCCATCGAGCTCCGGCTCAGGCTGATTGCCCCATATCACCGGAAGGACGTCGCGAGAAAGACCCAGCGTCGCGGGACATTTGGCACCTCGGGCATCATCTGCGGCCTCTCCCTCAACCACGTAATGGTCGGCATAGCGGGACTCCCTCCCCACATGTATCGGCTATCGGTCGCCATCCGGCTGTGCCCGAGGAACGTCTCGCCCAAGACCCAGTGGCACGATGTCTCCCCCCCCACTCCGGCCTTGCCTCACCGGGTCCGGTGCCTGTGATGGCACACACCCAGAGACGTGAATGTGAACAAAGTAGCAATCGCGCACGAGCAAACGTGTCCCACGAAAGACGCTCCCCTCCTGCTCAGGCAAATCTTTTGGGCGGTCCCGAAATGTCAACGTAATCGGTATCACTGTATCGGCATCAGTATGTTTCTCCGGCCGAGATACCCGACAAAGACACTAGCTTCTCAACGGTGGCCATGCCACTAGCATACGGAAGAACTAGGCCCATTCCGTCTCGGGTCCTCCCGAGAATGGCCCGGAAATCTTCAAACGTAGGAGTGATTTCATTGTACGAAAGGCTGTACACATTCCTCCGTGCGTCCCAGGGCAGAGACGCGACTCTCAAAGATCCCGATCGGCATGAGCTCCTTGAAAGCCCAAACCGATTTAATCCCGTAACGGCCTTCGAAAAACCTCTTGTTATTTTGCCTCGTGTGGTTCCGTACCCACGGTGAAAGTTGTCCAAATATCGCTCTTGCATCCGAGACGATAACTTGGGAAAGGAGCCATGTCGGAAGTTGAAGAAAACCTTAAGAAAGGGAAAAGAATTTAGCCGGATGAACAAAGCAATGCGCGGTTTTCTCACCAATTGCAAAGCTGAAACTTCAATTTAAAGAATGCGGAAATTCGGTTCTAGTCAGGCCGGATTCCCTCTGCGATTGACTTGGTCAACTCTGCGACCATTTACCCTTAAAATTGGAAACATTTCCAAACCATGCCCTGTTTCACTCCTATGAAATCTGTGTGCACATACGATTTCATTCAACCAATGTCAATATCCCTTCCGCCAGGGCTCGTGCAACAGTGCAAATAATTAAAAATTAGTGCATACATGCTTAATTTTTTGACCCGTTCAATTTTTAATGCATTTCTCTTTTTATTTATTTTTGATTAACCTATTTTCTTATTTGCCGAAAATAACGAAGGTGATCATAGAATAAATATGCGAAGTACGAGTTCCGCCCCACGGGCGCCTTTTTGCAAATACGGTTCAAATCAAAATTTGTTCTGACAAATACATACATTTTGTCTAAACAAAGCGGTAAAGAAAGAAAGCAAAAAGGGGACTACTCGAGTCCACTGCTCGTCATCCGTACACTCGACGTCTTGCTCCGCGCTGCCGGATCCGTCGCATAACGGGAACTCGCCGAACTCCTCCAGCCGGGAATAGGCAAAGGGCCTCCTCGGAGTATGCAAACTCGAGGACTCCCCTCTCTCTCGCCCCGAGTGCGCAGAAGAAGGATCTCCAAATCCAGCCGTTTCGCCGCGGGCTGGCGAGCCCACTGTGTAAAGTCCTCCCCACTTGCATTTGTGGGAGCGGGCGAATCTCTCGGCCTAGACGGCCCCGATCACGGATGTCCACGCTCCTCCGGGAGGCTGCACCGCATGAACTCCACGAGCCTCTAGCGTGGCGGACCACCCGTCCACCGGCCCTCGTGGCTTCATTGTACGTACGGCCGGATACTGCGAACCGGGAAAGTCGTCGAAGCAAGCGAAAGTACGGATGCATCATGTGCGGGAATGCTACTATCAAATGCGAGAAAATCAAAAAGGTGCTCACCGAAGCATTGGGGTGCGCCACGTATCGTGGTCTCGGCTCGGTAGGAAGCGGGATCACAAGTCGCTACGCGAACCGTCCGGCCCCTCGTACGCTAGCCTAGCTCGCGGGACGGGAAAATCTCGAGGACCTCCGGGGACCTCGCCTCTCTATCTTTGTACTGCGGGCTCCTCAGCCTCATCCGCAAGAAAACATCATAGGCGGCCCCCGCTATGATGTACTCGGTGTAATACACGCCCTGGAGGTACCCCCCCAGCTCATCAATCGGCATCTCCCGGGGATGCTGCATGTACAAAGGAGGATCACGGCACCAAGGAAGAGACCCTGCTGTCTTTGACGAGTCACCCTCTCCCCAAATACATGGCGTCACGGTGAAGTCCCACCGGGACCTTCCGCCGCCGTGTAGTCTCGTGGCAATCGCACCGCGACATGATCGAACCTACTCCACCGGGTCCCGGTTTGGATCCTCTCGAGAGAACTCCCGGGTTCGGCGCCGGAGATATCTCCTCGTATGACACTTTCAGTGCCAACTCTCGAAGAGACCGCCCTCTTCGCCTTCTTACGCCAAACCGGCATGGCGGGGAGCGAGGACGGTACGGCTCCTTGATGTCCCCAAGCACTGCGAATTTGAGACACCTCGTAGCACCGGACGTGCCAAGAGAATGGAAAGTTATGTCGGCTACAAAGCGAGATACATACGAGTACATAAAAGAGGCAAGGAAGAGAAAAAGCACATAAACTTACATCCAAGACAGGCGTGAAGCAGCTAAATGAGTGCTCCTCTCCCCGCGAGAACCTGTCCAGGGAATGGTAGAGCTCGGCCAGTCCAGCCTCCCCCCACGCGAACCCCCTCACGGCATCCAAGTCTACCAGTGACCTCGAGCCAGACGCTCCGCGGTCATCCTCAAGGACCCAGCCAGATAATCGGCGACACCCGCCACCATATGCCTCTCCATCGGCCTGTACCGAATGCCTAAGCCTCTAGCATCGGTAATATCAAAACCTAGCAGCCCAGAAAACTGCTCCGGGGTGTAACCATCAACCCACACCAGCGTGTTGCCATAAGTCGGCAACCCAGTGATAGCAGCAAAATCCGTGGGAGTCACCGTCGCCTCCCCCCATCTGAAATGGAAAGTGTGGGTCGTATCCCACCGGTACTCGCTCGGCGCGACATACATGGACTGCCTTACTCGGCGTAGTCAATTTGTTGCGGCTACGGCCGCGATAAACCCAGCCAACCCGGAGTCAAGCACCAGCTGCCACGAACTCCTCTCTCCCTCTCGAGCCACGTCCGGGATAATGCCCCACAATGCCTGCACAGCCTCAAAGGCACCCTGACTCTTCTGGTTATGAGTACTAACCGTCCCTGTCCCCTGCAGACAAACAAGACAGAAGCAACGTCAACAGAAATGCACCAACGCATGTCAAAAGGATGCAATGCAGATACGGTTCTCATTCATTTCCTACGTATATTCAAATCATTTTGAAAACTCCGTCGAATCCGGAACTTTCAAAATCATTCGAAAACTCCGTCGAATCCGGAACTTTCAAAACATTTCGAAAACTCCGTCGAATCCGGAACTTTCAAAATCTTTCGAATTTTTCGAAAATTTCGCTCCGTCCCGAATTAAAGCTACTTTAATTTTGGAAAATACATCTAGACATGGAATTTTGCAACCAAAATTTTTATGTCATCTACCCATGATGTCAATTGAACTACAACCTAGTCAATTTCGACAACGATTCATAGCAAAGTCAAAAGCCCCAAATCGGGCACCAAAATCCCTAAGTTCATTCCTAACAAATTTCTAACATTTAAAGAATGCACATTCTTAAAATTAATGGAATTTGTAGGAAGCTTACTTGTCTTTCGATCCCTCCCTTGGAGTTGTGTCCATCCCTCGCCGGATAAAACTCCGCCGGATTCAATGGGAGAGTAGTGGTTCGAATGGTCCGAACCAATCGAGTTCTTTCGTCATCGATCCTTCCATGGCGAGCCATTGGTCCTCCTTCACCCTCCATAGCAAATTTCCCTCACAAATTCGAGCAAACCTTGCAATTTGGGTTGGATTTTTCTCTCCTTTCTCTCCTCTCTCGCCGGCAACAATGGAAGAAAATGGCCTCTTCCTTCCCCAGCCTCGGCATTAAAAAGGATTCTGGAAATTCAGTAAAAGTCCGACCGGACTCTTACTGCACCAGGAAAAATTTTGCCCCTTTTGCCCCTCAGGTTTATGCAATTCCAATTTTACCACTTTTGGCCTCCCAAAAGTGTAAAATTTCCCCCAGTTAGACATTTCTAACACCCTATCCCCCGAGGATAAATCAAAGTTAGTTCTCACTAACGCTCGTCTCCTGACGTTAAATTCAGTTCAGTGGACGTTTGACATTCAAACGTTCAATCATGTCTCCGGACATTCCAAGTTACTATTCCATCTCCTGACGTTAAAATTTAATAATGGTCTTCACCATTAAATCCTTAATCGCGACCTTTCACGGTCCGATTTCAATTATCAATCGCGACCTTTCACGGTCCGATTCCAATTCTCAATCGCGACCTTTCACGGTCCGATTCCAATTCTCAATCGCGACCTTTCACGGTCCGATTCCAATCCTTAATTGCGACCTTTCACGGTCCGATTTCAATCCTTAATCGCGACCTTTCACGGTCCGATCCCAATCCTTAATCGCGACCTTTCACGGTCCGATTTCGAGTCTCAATCGCGACCTTTCACGGTCCGATCCCAAACCTTAATCGCGACCTTTCACGGTCCGATCCCAATCCTTAATCGCGACCTTTCACGGTCCGATTTCAATTCTCAATCGCGACCTTTCACGGTCCGATTCCAATTCTCAATCGCGACCTTTCACGGTCCAATTTCAATTCTCAATCGCGACCTTTCACGGTCCGATTTCAATCCTTAATCGCGACCTTTCACGGTCCGATCCCAATCCTTAATCGCGACCTTTCACGGTCCGATTTCAATCCTTAATCGCGACCTTTCACGGTCCGATTTCAATCCTCAATCGCGACCTTTCACGGTCCGATTTCAATCCTCAATCGCGACCTTTCACGGTCCGATTTCAATTCTCAATCGCGACCTTTCACGGTCCGATTTCAATTCTCAATCGCGACCTTTCACGGTCCGATTTCAATCCTCAATCGCGACCTTTCACGGTCCGATTCCAATTATTAATCGCGACCTTCCACGGTTCGATTTCAATCCTCAATCGCGACCTTTCGCGGTCCGATTCCAATTCTCAATCGCGACCTTTCACGGTCCGATTTCAATCCTCAATCGCGACCTTTCACGGTCCGATTTCAATTCTTAATCGCGACCTTTCGCGGTCCGATTCCAATTCTCAATCGCGACCTTTCACGGTCCGATTTCAATCCTCAATCGCGACCTTTCACGGTCCGATCTCCAATCCTCAATCGCGACCTTTCACGGTCCGATTCCATGTCTCAATCGCGACCTTTCACGGTCCGATTCCAAGTCTCAATCGCGACCTTTCACGGTCCGATTTCAATTCTCAATCGCGACCTTTCACGGTTCGATTCCAATTCTTAATTGTGACCTTTCACGGTCCGATCTCAATCCTTAATCGCGACCTTTCATGGTCCGATTCCAAGTCTCAATCGCGACCTCTAACGGTCCGATTTCAACTCTCAATCGCGACCTTTCACGGTCCGATTTCAAGTCTCAATCGCGACCTTTCACGGTCCGATTTCAAGTCTCAATCGTGACCTTTCACGGTCCGATTTCAAGTCTCAATCGCGACCTTTCACGATCCGATTTCAAGTCTCAATCGCGACCTTTCACGGTCCGATTCCAATTCTCAATCGCGACCTTTCACGATCCGATTCCAATTCTTAATCGCGACCTTTCACGGTCAGATCTCAATCCTCAATCGCGACCTTTCACGGTCCGATTTTCAAGTCTCAATCGCGACCTTTCACGGTCCGATTCCAATCCTCAATTGCGACCTTTCACGGTCCGATTCCAATCCTCAAATCGCGACCTTCCACGGTCCGATTTTCAAGTCTCAACCGCGACCTTTCACGGTCCGATCTCAAATCCTTAATCGCGACCTTTCACGGTCCGATTTCAATCCTTAATCGCGACCTTTCACGGTCCGATTTCAATTCTCAATCGTGACCTTTCACGGTCCGATCTCAAACAGTCAATCCCGACCTTCGCGGTCCGACCTCCACTCTCCTATCGAGACCTTCGCTGTTCACCTCGCCGGCAACAGCAATAAGCCCGAACCCCAAGGAACGAACGCCTTGCAACAATCCCTCTTCGGCCATCCTCGTAAGCCCGAACACCTTTTCACTTCAGCAAGTGAACATTCATCTCCCCGGCCGCCCGTCGTAAGCCCGATTGCTCATCCCGGCGGGATAAAGCGGGCAACAGCAATAAGCCCGGCACCCAAGGCACGAACGCCCTCGTCGGCATCGCAACTCCGGTTTAAGGCGCCACACGCCTCGAAGGTTTCAGAAGTCCCGGGTTCGAGACGCCTCCCGGCAGTCTCCATTCGGGTACGGGTACCTCGCGAATGGTCTCATCCGAGTTTAGACGCCTCTAACAGGTCTCGCTCAGGTCAAGGTCCCCATGCGCGACCCTTGCCTCTTTCGAACTACGATCGGCTTGATTCCCGCTCGGGATACGTAGGAATCCTTTTCGCTAAGGGTCCGACCGGTGCCGCCAGGTCTCCTTGAAGTAAGGCATCCCGATTTGGATCCTTATCTTTTTCAATCGACCCGCCTCCTTCGGAGGAGACGTCGTTGAGGGGCTAACTGTAAGTACCCAAATCCGGATCGTCCAAATCCGTCGGAAAGTTAACCGAAATCCGTTAAGCGGCGCTCGAGTTAGCGGGAACTCGTTAAACTTCCGTTCTTTGTGCCCGGCGAGCTGACGTCCCGGGACTGCCCCGTGCATCCCAACGTCGAACCGTACTTAACACGTGTCATCACACGTAAAAGCACGGCTTTCCTAGAAAAACGCATTTTCCGGCACTTTTCGGGGGCGTTTCGGACATTTCGATTTGTTATTTTAAAAAACGGACAAAGCGGGACCGGGAACAAATTCCATAAAGGCTGGTGACTCGAGAGGGGCACGTGGCAGCCATGCCACCTCCCTCTAGTCACCCTTCAATCAAATTCAAAGGGAAAAGACCAAAATGCCTGGTTTGCAAGCCAAGTCAGTGGGACTCACTTGTGCACATTTTACGAAATTGCCGGCCAAGTCCTTCAAATTCTCAAAATACCACAAAACCCCTGGATTCGGGCCAAGTCCGTCAGGACTCCTACGCAAATTTCACCTATAAATAGAAATGGTGTCAAAGCGAAGGGATGAATTTTACCCCAAAAAATCACCACCCCCACGGCCTAAGCTGTTTTCACCCCTTCTGAGCTCCCGTTCTGTCTCGATTCGCGTGAAATCTTCGTATTTCGATCAAATATGCCCCCTTCAACTTCGAAACAACCTTTCGAATCACTTTTCGTGTCCCGTACACACCTCCCGAGCCAAAGGAGTCGACCCTAGCCATAGGTATAACTCCCTCTCTCTAAATCTCCCGTTAAGTCTCGGTTTACGCGCCGGTCGCTATAACCGTTTCGAGCGTCGTTATCGAAATGTAGACGCCTCAGTCTAACGGGGTCCGATACGTTTTAGCCCTCGATCCTCTTCTCTTTCCGTAAGAGAAGTAATCACGGGTTAAAACGGCATTCCGATTCCCCGTTAGTTTACTTTTATGTCATTTACCATTCGGATCGATCGATCCGTTGATCCTCATTTACAATTCCGAGCCGTTTGGCCTCGTTGATTGTCATTTACAATTCCGAGCCGTTTGGCCTCGTTGATCGTCATTTACAATTCCGAGCCTTTTGGCCTCGTTGATCGTCATTTACGAATCCGGATCGTTTGATTCCGTTGACACTGCTTTAAATACTGTCATTTACAAGTCCGATCCGTTTGGATCGTGATAGTATTTACTTTTCAAAGTCTGAGTCGCAACCCGATTCGTTGATCGCATGTCATTTAATACGCATTTTTCCCGTAAAAATCGTTAACAATGTAATGCCCGGTTCAAAACCAGAGTTCGTCCGTCGAACTCTCTTTCAAAACGCGCGAAATGACGTTCGGCCTCCGAACGCTCATCTTCAAACTCAAAGCCGCCATTTGACACTTAAAATCATTTAATACGCATTTTTCCCGTAAAAATCGTTAACAATGACTCGCACGGCTCAAAATCGACGTTTGCCACGCAAACGCTCATTTCAAACTCAAAATCGACGTTTGCCACGCAAACGCTCATTTCAAACTCAAAATCGACGTTTGCCACGCAAACGCTCTTTTCAACTCAAACCGACGTTTGTCATTCAAACGCTCGTCTTTTCAAAAGTCACCTAATCAACGTTTGTCATTCAAACCAAGATTAAGCTTGTCATTCAAGCCCCCATTTCAAAACACACACACACACACACGATTTCGAGAAAGGTAGAAAGACTCGTCATGCGAGGCGTTTCGGGCGATCTCGTAATACTCTACCCGAAACGTAACTTGACCTCCGAACCTAACAATCTCTGGTACAAAAAAGATTTTTACTCGTTTTTGCTGCCAATAAAAATGATCCCCGTTTTCAAAGCCTTTTCCTAAGTTTTTGCTACCAATAAAAATGACACCTTTTCACAATAGCCGTTTCTCAACGTTTGGGCTCAAAATACAAAACCGCGTGGCGACTCCTCATTTTCCTTCCCATGAAGCGAGGTCTCAGACACCAACCCTCCGCGAAAGACAACCGCCTTTTCCGCGCCCCCCGCCCGCGCGCGAAAAAGATCGGGTAATTTCAGTAGGAATCCTTTCCCCAAAGGTCCAGCCATCCGATCTCCAGATCACCGTCCAGCCCTCTGCCTTATCCCTTGCCGCTAATTGGGATTGGGTCTTATTTTATCGACAACCTCACTTCTTCCAAAAGTGACGTTACCGAGGGGCTCTATAAGTACGCCAATCCAATTCGTGACCTTTTTTAGGTGCATTTTAATGTGATAAAATTGCACTAAGGGGCGTTTTGGTAAATTCCCGATCCGTTTCGAGACTTCCGAAAATATTTTATGAGTTTCTCGCGAAGGAAGTACTTTTTAGTATTTTTTTCCCAGACAAAAGGACCTACAGGGAATTAACTGCTTTGGACATTCAAGGAATTAATTCAGAATGTTCCAGAAGCAACATTTGGCGCCAAAAACAGTTATTGCTTTCTTAAGTCGTGCGACAGATCAAAGCATGGAAAGTGGATGCATGAAGTCGTGCGACACTTCATGCCCATCAACAGCAGCTATAAATAGAGCCCTCTGCCTCTCATTTCAGGATCCCAATTTCGACTCCACAACGTCACTCAGTCAAAATCCCTCCAGAACCACTCTCTATCCTCCTTCCACATAAAACCCCAACCAATCCTACCTCAATTCCACCTCCCTCTCATCCAACTCACCCTCACTTGCCTTCATATAACCCCCACCATTGAGGACCTGAAGGCTAGCACTCCATATGTGCTCAATTCCACGTCCAAAAGATGAATTGAAGGCTAATACACCTAACTTGGTGTATTGGTGGTGGATCTACAAGGGTAACAAGTCTATCTCCCTCTCTCTCTCGCTTACTACTTGCTTAATTGCAACTTCCCCCTCCACACAGTAATTGAGCTCCATCCGCTTCAATTATCAGGTGGCAACCGCCATCTCTCTCGTTTAAATGTGTTTTCTTGATCCAATTGCATGTTCATGATATGATCTAATTGTAATTGCAATTGGGTTGTCAAGGGAGTGTGGAGCTCCCATATTCACACTCCTTTGGCCAATCTGGTATTGATTCGTGTTATATTGAATTGATTTGGTATGATAATCTGATTGGATTTGGTATCTGTTGATTCTGTTTATCAATTTGTAAGATCCCTGCAGATGGTAAACATATGTCACGCGACACATCGTGTTAAGCATGTCCTGTGTCACACGACACATGGTGATCATTTGCGAGAATCATTCTTACATTTGTAAGTTTGTTCATCCGAGACACTTGTCATTCAAAGCAGTGTGGATCCTCAATATCCGCACTCATTTGAAATGATTTGGATAGATCGTGTGTTCGTTCTATGCTTGATTTGTAAAACCTTCCGCAAAGTGTCATGTAGTGTCACGCGACACAAGCTGACCCATCGGGTCTGTGTCACGCGACACAACAAGCTCCTCTGCGGCGGGTTCATTTCAGTTGTATCCCTGTTCTCCCTCGGTGTAAAATGGGACGTGGCCTCCCAGAGTCAATGGCTTATAAGTTGTATTTCCCCCTTGTTGAGCAATAAAACAAAGCGTTGATTTGCATTTTACACATATCTTGTTACACACATTTTGCACACACATTTGGATGAATTGAATGTTGAACAATAGAAAGACTCGTCTACGGACGAGGCGTGTTGGGTGAACTCTCGGTTCTTCCCAACACGTAACCTGACCCCCGAACCCATTTTCTCTTTAAAAAGGTTTTCAATGTTTCCTTAAAAATGGTGTGGCGACTTTCATTTCTCATTTTTTTCGGCGAGCGTTCATTCACCAGGTCAAGTATACACCAAAATCACAAATCGGTAATCATACCAAATCAACTGGCAATACATGCCCAGATATAACCACATCACCCTCATGGTAAACCAAAGAAGATTCGAGGTACTCTCTCATAAGAGCGAAAACCTCTATCACATAAGATGAATCTTAAGCAATATATGCCACCTAGAAACAAAATGCAATGCTCAAACATAAATGATATGAAACAGGATCAAAAAATATGACCCCTAACTTCTGAGACAGGTAATATACCTCTAGTGACCTCTGAGGGATCTATCTCTCCTAGACCCGAAACACATATTCGACCTTAGACCTTCCCTTCTGGTTTCCCTTCATTATCTCTTTTGGTACCACCTCTTTGTTATCCACCCAGCTGACCGCTGCTTGAAGCTCGTCCCCGCTGCAACCTTGGGCAATATCTCCTAAAGTGTCCCATCTCTCCACACTTAATACACCTGCCTTGCTTACTCCAACACTGATCTTCGGTATGTCCAATCCTCTTGCAAAATTTACAAATCATCCCATAATGTCTGGATATTGGCCGAGATGAAGAAGCTACAACCAGCTCCCTTCGCAAACTCCCTGAAGTTGAAGCCCTTGGTTTTCCTCTGGTGATTTTGGATCCTTGTCCTAGATACTTTGGTTTATTTCTAACCCCACTTCCGGATCTTTCACGATTTTCCTCAATGTCATTTTCGATCTTATATGCTCTATCTATGGCTGTCTGATATTTGGTGGAGTTATCAATCAATAATTTCTTCCTAAACTCAACCCTTAAACCTTTTACAAACCTATGAACTCTTCTCGCTTCATGCGATACCAAATGAGGGCAACACCGAGCCAATTCCTCAAACCGGACTGAATACTGATCCACCGTCATGTTCCTTTGTTCTAGTCTCAAGAATTCGATCTCCTTCTTGTCCCTTGTAACCATTGAAACAAAATAATCCTCGAACTGCTGGGTGAAATTATCCCAAGTCTGGGGCGTATGATCCCTCTCCCAACTTCCCTTCAAAATTTGCCACCACTAATCAGTTGGACCTTCAAGTTTGAAAACGGCATATCTAACTTTCTCTTCGTTGGGACTTTCCATAACCTCAAAGATCTTGTTCATTTCCTCTAACCATTTTTCTGCCTTTAACGGATCCGGATCTCCATTAAAGCTCGATGGATTCATCTTCACAAACCTTTCCAATTCATCACTTTGACATCCTTCAGGTTGATTCAGAGCTGATCCCCGAGTTTACATATTCTGTACAAACATCCTGAATAAATTTATCATCTCTTCATTTTGAATTCCACCTGTCCCCATATTTCCTTCATTTCCTAGAACCCTTCGCTGGTCATCATTGCTTCCGGCCATTAGAACAAACTCCTGCATTAAACACTCGGCGTCAATTACCACACACTCCCCCTTAGTTTAGACATCTACCCTTGACCTCTAAACTAAGCTCTGATACCAACTGTGAGCACCCCAACCCGGAACCTAACACGTGTCCCGAGCTGGAGAGGCCCAAACTAAGAAAACCCACCTGAATTTTAAAAACTTTTATTTCACCTTAAAAGAAAACCGATTCTCAAACTTCCAAAATAAAATCAACTGATAATATCTCCACTTGGAGGAGTTTCAACAACAACTTCAATAAACCATAATCTGATCAATTACATCGAAAACCCCCAAATAACTTTGTTTTACAAATGAGTTTTTTATACAACTTTATAAAGGAGTAATACTTAATAAAGACTCCAGACAATCTACTCATATACATAACCTGACAAGTCACAAAAGCAAAAAGTCCAAACTCTTATCCCCAGGCCTTCTTGGTTCGGTCACCTGTCTCAGCACAATCTAAAACAGTAAAGGGGAAGGGGTGAGAATAAATCTCAATAAGCTATTATGAATGCAGCAAGATGCCAAATAAGATGCAACACATAGCATCGTTACACATAACACATTATTAAAGCGGTAAACACCTTACGTTTACTTCATTTTACCTTTCCCGTCGAACAATAAGTCGTACAACGTGGGAGTAAAACTCCGCTCTTTGGTGAACTCCCCATGCACATTCACCGCTTATAAGACTCATACCCCAGAGATCCATATAAGGAAAGAAAAATACTTATATGAATCTTTATTCAGAGTGCCATATAATATCGCAGCTATCTGTAAGGCTTTTGGCTCAACACAGAAGCATTCCACCTAACTCCAAGAAATCGCAGCTATCTGTAAGGCTTTTGGCTCAATGCACGAAGCATTGCATCACCATCTGCTGACCAAGGAGAGGGGACGATAGCCCGCAGTATAATGAACTTCAATCACTTATAAAACAAATCCATAATTGATTGTATCCCATTATACCCCTGAACCTCATATAAAATAAACACGTTCAAGCACATAATAGTTACTTGAAATAAAATCCACCAAATGGATAAGAATATAAGAACATGGTAATGTATACTCATATTAAATCAATACCATAGTGCAACATTCATTTAATACACTATGCATATTACCATCAATGAATATGAATCCAAGTAAGGTAACAATATAACCAATAAATCCACAATTGGGATAACAAGGTATCAATATAATCAATAAATCCACACTTGGTATAACAATGCAACAATGTGATAAATATACATTTCTAACTAGCGCAATAGTGTAACCTATAGCTTCTACACTATTCAAACTAACCACCAAGGATATGGAAGCAAGTAAGGCCACCATGTACCATAAACCATTCCTACGTAGTCATTACACACCCTTGAATAACCTTAATAAAAGTTCAAGATCTAATTCCAAAGTTTGAACCACCTTGGTGAAGTTACTAATCAAGCTTATCAACCATTTTCCGGACAATATTTAAACTACTTCCACAATTCCATTTTGACCAAGGAAAGTACCGTTATATAGCTAAACTGTTCTACTTCAAGTATAGTTAAAGAGGATTCCCTTATATCCTAAGTTGAATAGGTTTCTCTAGCTTGAAAAATGGTTCAGGGAAAACAGGGCATGGCACGACTCGTGCCCTTGCAGCCCCAATTCAATCAACAATGGTGGCCATGATTTCACGAGTCGATCTCACGAATGGGCCATGGGCACGACTCGTGCCAATGGGCACGACTCGTGCCACGACCAAAATCAGACATCAGTGGCAGGACTTCAGCAATAACTCAAGAAACCAAATAACCAAACCAAATCTCTGTTTTAAGAACATCAAAAGGTTTACTAATTCCACCAAAACTTATACCAATTCATTCCAATCAAATAAGATAGATCTAATCCCCTTACTACTTAGTTGTTTTACTCATTATACTACCCCATTTCATGATTAACCTTCCTATTTCAATTTAAACCATACCCTCTTACTCTTTATCATCTTCCATGAACAACAACACTATATCTAGGTCATTAATCCATTTTTCAACTCCAAGATAGTGTTCCAAATCATCAAACAACAAGTATAACAAACAATATCAACCTTTAAACATTTTATGAGCAAGCTTGAAGGGAAGTTATAACAACTCACTTTCTAACCCTAGTAAATTGGCCAAAACCCACATGTAATACCTACACTTAAACCATTAACATCTACAAATACTTTATACCACTCTTCTTTCAACTTAGACCACCATATTACAACAAAAATTAATTCAACCTTGACTAAACCATTTCAACTCAATTAACATTATTCAAAATACCAAAATCCTTTTCTTTCAACAAGATATTCAATAACACATAAAGTGAACAATTATTAGAAGGAAGTCATAATAACTTACAAAAATGATGTGAAACGAAATATTTATTTTCCGGGCTTGACGCGCTCCCCTCGCCGTCACGAACAAGAATGTACAAACGGATCATAAAATGAAAGGGAATTGAATTTATTATGATTTTTAGGAGGAAGGATTTAGAAAGGGCTTTTCAGGGAGATTTTGAGGAGGTTGAAGAAGGAGAAGAAGAAATGGGGAGGTTAAGGGAAGGAGGTGATGGGAAAAAGAGTAAGAAGCATGGCCTCCCATGCCTCCTTTTGACTAACATAAGGAAATAATTCAACTTTTCCACTTAAGTCCCTCAAAGTCTAAGGAAATACATCTAACACCTCAACTTCTATTCCCTACATAAAACACCTTACTTACTTATAATATTTTATTTATTTTCAATTATTATAACTTCACCACAACACTTTATATTTATTCCATTTAGACCCTTTATCATTAAAGTTAATTCATTTTTCATCCTTACTTCTCATATGTTATTAACGTATAAAAATGACACCAAAATTCAACAAGTAGCACAAAATAAATAATTGAGGTACTACAATCCTAACCAACCCCACGTGCTCAACACGTGCTAAAAGGGTGCCTAGGGTTAGGGTCGTTACACGCAGGTCCATTGAAAAAGTTGGGTGCGCAGACCCCTTTACATTATTGACCATAAAGATTCGCTTCCGACGCTTCACGACAAATTTACATGTCTTCTGCAAAGTAGGAGTCTGTGGAGGTTGTCTCGTCATCTCTTGCTTTCCGTCTTTCCTGACTTTTATTAATGCAGTATTGTAAGTACCCAAATCTGGCTCATGCCTTCCGGTTAAATTTTTCGGCAATTCCCCGGACTTTTCCTAAAGTCCGGGAGCAATTTCGGAACTATTCCGAACCTTCCAAGGGCTGAAGGGACTGCTTTAAAATAAAAGAGCACGTTTTCCTTAATATGGAAAACCTTCTAGAAGTGCCACCTTGCATGATTCTAGAAACATGCTGAGTCATACAGGATAATGCCGTACGGCTGCATTAGGAGGGAACTCCTGGCCGCACGGCTTCATTGGTCTTATCCAGACTGCCTATAAATAGAGCCCTCCTCTACCCATTTGATATACAAATTTCTAGCACCAAAAACTCTATTCAAGCACTCTTTGTGAAAATCCAGGAAGTTGAAGAGTGCCAAGAAGCCACCTCCCTCCTCCTTGAAGCCTTCCAAGTTGGTCCATCCACTAGGCAAGATCCAAAGAAGAAAGGTCACCACCATTGGTAACCTCTCACCCCCTTACCTTGCATCATACTTGTTTATGTGATATAATTGCTCCTTCCATTCATATATTGCTATTATCTTGCTTGGGACTTGGTATTTGTTGTTAAAGATCCTATCTTTATTCATATAAATCATACCCCCTTTTCCCTTTGCATCCTTTGCATGAAATAAACATCCTTTGCTCATAAAAATGTAATCTTTGCATCAAGGTGCATCCTTTGCACCCTAAAAATCTATTCTTGACATAAAAATGCATCCTTTGCACTAAAAATCATGTCTTTATAATCAAAGTAGCATCCTTTGCTTTCAAGATGTAGTCTTTATGCATCCTTTGCATATAAAACACTACTTTTCCACATAAAAATGCATCCTTTGCATTAAAAAATTGTTTCTTTACATAAAAAAGCATCCTTTGCAAATCAAAGAGCATCCTTTGCACCCAAAAATGTCATCTTTTCACTAAAAATGTCATTTTTAATACGCATTCCCCTAATCCCCAATTGATACTTGATGCAACCTTCGGAACGGACCGGTGTAAAGATCCTATCTTTACATCGTTTCTTCCATTAAAGGTGCCACAATCTCTTTAGAAAGGGATAAACCTTGAACCTATATCTCCGATTATCGCTTGAGACGAGCATGATAGCTCCAATATAAGCTCAATCGTCTCAAGGCGTAGGATTGATGGGCTAAGGACACTCCTTTTCTAAAGAACCCCATTTTGGACTATAAAAGAGAGTCCTTCTCTCGATCACGCAAGACCCAAGGTCAAATAGCGATGATCACAAGTCCAAGATGAGGACGGGATCAAAGTCCCGAACACATAAAAATCCAAGGAATCCCGAGCGAAAACCAACTAAATGGTTTGTACGTTCGGAAGACAACTTGGGACATTCCCCCCCCCCTCTTTTCAACACATGCACACAAGAAAGCACACAAGCAAGCACGGAAAATGGAATCTAGGGAGACTTGCTACGGCAAGGCACCTTGGGTGAACGAGCGAGTCCGTTCTTCCCAAGGGGTAACTTAACCTCCGAACCCTAAATCCTTTTTCAAAGTTTTGAGGAAATCAAAATGGCGTAGCGACTCCGTTTTTCAAATTAAACCGGATGTTTTCAACCTCGCGTGACTCCAATCTAAAAAAAAAATAAAAACAAAAATAGAATTTGGGCACACATTCACAGTTTGGCGACTCCGCTGGGGACATCCCAAAGGAGAAAAGCTTTCATTTTCAAAATAAACGATACCCGGTATATAGGTGGAAACCATTTAACCTTCCTGTATCGCTCCCTAACCCGGGGCTTGGGATAAACGGTGGTTTAACAATCCCACGTATCGGTATCTCTTTTCGAAAAAATAATAAAATGAAAGCTTTTTTTTTCCTTTGAGCGGGTTAGACTCCCGTCACGGATTCCAATTATCGTGCTTGCTTTCTTTCCTCGCATTGCATTGCATCATTTGCATCTTGGGAATTGTGCATACTTTGAACAAGAAAGCCTACTGAAAGGTGCCTGAAACGTTCGGGAAGAAACCTGAAATTGCAAAGGAGTGGAACCTGGAAAATTGATCAATGCAGTCGTACGGCTCAATCCTCCTTGGATTCTGACCGGGCGGCCTAAGTGGCAATTCCACCAGGACAAATTAAGGTTAATCTGGCAGCCTTGGCAGCTTGGGGCTATTCAGTTCCAAGGCGGCGGGGCTCCCAGAAAATTTACGATGCCTTATACATTTGCATTTTCCCCCGTCCCGAAAAATATTCCTTTAAAACACATTTCTGAAAAATCTCTGTTTTAACTCAAAAAGGAATATTTTAGGAGGCCGCACACTACGCGCACCTTATATATCACATGCACTTTGCACGCACGTCCCTTTAAACCGGGGTGGTTTTCCAGGCTGCGATCACTGAACTGACCTTACGATGCTCCCGGGCGCGCACGGAATCACCCCAAACTCCCCATGGCAGCCAGTGTCGACCAATGCACAGTCCGTGTCACACGTTTCAAAAAACCGTGACTTTTTGGTTGGTTTTTGGTCTAGTCCGTGTCATATAGCCCAGTTGCATGTCCCCGTAAAGGTCAAGCCTTAGTCCATACGGAAGTCAAGATCTTTTGCTCAAGCAAAACTATGCCGAAATTCCGACAAGGAAAAATCGGTAGAATCTTGACTCCGACGTTGACTTTGACCTTGACCCGCATGGAATGCGTAAGATTCGAGACCAAGTCCATGCCAAAAATCCAAAAGATCTTTCGCTCAAGCGAAGCTCTGTCAAAATTTCGACAAGGAAAAATTGGCAAGATCTTGACCCGGCATTGACTTCGATTTTGACTCACGCACTGCATATGCAACGAAGTTCAATGTGACACTGTGTCATCCGGCTTTTACCGCCCGACCCATGCCTATTATCTTCTCGGACATTACCGAAAAGTCAAAACGTCAATCGCGCAAGCGAAATTCTGCCGAAATTCTGTTAAGGCTGAAAGACGAGACTTTCCCGGTATTGCCTTGACTATAATTCGCATCGCTCGTGCGTTAAAAGTTCCTATGACCCGCTAGACCCGTTAGGAGCGTTCTTCTCTCTCGGTCGGTGGGATCCGTGTGCCCTATAAGACCCTCGCCCGGGGCTGTCCACCCTGGGAGGTCGAAATACAGGTGGAATACGAGGGGCTTATAGACGTAGTGACGGAACCCACTGATCCAGGATCTAGAGTAGTTGCGAAAAAGAAGGGCAGAACCCCTTTTCCAACCAAATAGAAATTAATAAAAGACACTGTTTTAAGTAAACTGGAAGATTCTTAATTTGCATATTGCTTGAGCCTTCAGCCTAAACACCTACCCTGAGTCTAAACCTCTCCTATCCCTTTCCCGCAGCGAGAAAGAAGTGGGTGAGAACACCGAGTCAGCGACTTGTTAGCGCAGAATTCTCAGACAGGCCGCCGTAATCCTCGCCTGTGTCACCCGTAGAGTCGGAATGGCGATTTGACAGAGAATAAGATCTGGTTTGGGTAACCAGATGACTAGGGAAGAAGAGCTATCCTTAGCCTTGGAAAAGCCGTAAGGCCCATGAGAACAAAGAAACCATGCTCATTGATGCGCTCAGCTCGTCATGGGGTCCAGATAGTGGTAGAGCCCAACGGTTCCCTGGTTATGATAGAAGATGAGACTCCGTAAGTAACCATCTCAGCTCCCCTAGCCTATAACCAATGCCCTCCTCCATCCACATATGATCCATTACCAAAGACTGTCCCTTTTCAGTCCTTCCCACTGTCTCAAGCCGTGGGGTCCCTCGCCCTCTCCTCCTCGAGATAAGACCCGGCTTTGTTCCCCTACCCAACAGAGAGCAAACGCCCCTGCTATCCCCGTGTAACGCAGCCTCTCCGCACTACCCTATGGGATTCGCTCCCTCTCCTAGTATGGGCCGTCCCAGACAATTTCTAGGCCTCAGAATCAATCGAGTGACCTTTTCAATCTATGCCCTTCCACAGCAGATCTTCCACCCCCAACCTTGCCAACAGGATCCCACGAGGCTCCTTTTTCCTACTTCGGTAACTACAAGCCTAATTCCTATGCCTCTGGCCAGCCTCACGGAAACACATGACCATGCCAAGTTTACACTTACTTCCCTTCTAAAGATCCCCAAGCCATGGTACCAGCTACCACTGTGTCACCCATTGTCCTACCACTCAAATCTGATAAGCCTGCTTCGGAATCAAACAATCCTAAACCGTCACCTGACCCCAACATGACTTGGTTGATGGAACAAGTTAAGTCCATGCAAGAGAAGTTTGGGGAACTGAGCACCAAATAGGCAAAGATACGGATCACCGATCCCAGCAAAATTGTCCCTCTTCCTCCAAAATTCCGAATGCCTGAGATTGAAAAGTTCAATGGCACCGATTGTCCCCGGACTCACATTGAAAGCTACCTTCTTGCCATGAGAGCCAAAGATTGTACACATCAGCAAATGGCCGACCATTTTCAGTTGTCATTAAAGGGTTCAGCTCTTAGGTGGTTCATGCATGTAAAGCCAGAGGCCCGAGCCACCTGGGACCAGATCAAGGAAGCATTCATGGAAAAGTATAAGGCCAATTTGAATTGGGAAACCAGCAGGAATGACCTACAAGGCACTCTACAGCGCTCAGATGAGCCAGTAAGTGAATTCTACAAGAGATGGAATTGGAAGCTTAGTGAAATGATGACCCCGCTGAATGAAGAGGAACAGATGGAGATCTTCCAATCTTGCTTGAAACCTCAACTAAGGGTCCAAATTGGCAATTACTATTATCCTGACCTTCGAGCAATGGTAAATGCCGGCACCAAGTTTGAAAATGCCTTCAACATGGCCCCTGCCACGAATGCCAACTCCTATCGCTACAAAGCACCGCTTCAAATGCCACAAATTGTTACTATAAAAGGAAAAGAAACGGTTGGCGCTATCAATTATATTCAGAATGAGAGGGTTGGACAAAATTCAAGCCAAGTCGCTGCGAAGCGAAGGCCTCATTCCTATACTGTCGAAGATTTCAGAATGCCACTAGAAAAGGTCTTCGACGGTTTGGTAGCTGAAGGACTCATCAGACCTTTGGAAAACTGGAAACCAAAGAACCCTAGAGTCAGGATGGACGAAACCAATCACTGCCCTTGATACCGCTTCTTGTACAGGTTGCCTCCTAGAATGACATAATGGGAGGCCAACCTTTTTAGGAGCTTGCAAGATCTTGGCTTTGACACCTTCTTTTGGCCGACCTTCTTCGTCTCCCCGAAAGCCGACTCTCCATCTTTGAGAACTGGTAAATTTGATTGTACCACGGTTCCTTGATAGGCTCGGGTCCAGGTCTACTTCACAGCGTAAAGCTGGGGCTTCTCTTCTACCCACTCTGAAGGGTTTTATGGCTTTTCCCTCGGGGATCTCTACCAAGTGAGGCTAAAGTAGCTAGGGCATCTCGCGTCTATTCTTTTCCCTTGGCAAGTAGTGGAAAGTTACTTCTACGAACCGTCCAGTCCAACTCCTCCATATAGGCATGATACCGCTGAAGATTAGGGTCTACAAGCCTTTCCACTTGTTAGAGACCCGGTTGATGATCATGGCTGAGTATCCATAAACTTCGAGCTCCTTGACATTTCTTTCTATGGTAGCCTCCAAACCAGCAATGCAAGCTTCGTACTCGGCGACATTGTTCGTGGCAGGGAAGTTCAACTTGAGGGCTATGGGTGTGTGCTCATCTTTCGGATTGACCAGTAGCATCCCTACGCCATTTCCTCTTTTGTTAGCAGCTCCATCAAAGAAAAGCTGCCATCGATCCTCAGGCTCGACTATGAAGATCCCTTCATCTGGGAATTGGGGTTCAGGCCCGTGGTCCTCATTACTGGGGAAGTTCGCCAGATGGTCTGACAATGCTTGGCCCTTGATAGCCTTTCTGGTCACATAGCTGATGTCGTATTCTGCTAAGAAGAAGGACCACTTTGCTAGACGCATTGAGAGAGAAGGCTTATCGAAGATATACTTGATGGGGTCCCTTTTCGCGATCAAATTCACAGAGTGGGCTTGCATATAATGCTTCAACTTTAGCGACTCACCCGAGACCGGTCTTGCACGAGTCTTTTCACATGCTGAATAATTGAGCTCACTTCCTTGCAGCTTCCGGCTGACAAAGTAAATGGCATTCTCTACCCGAGAGTCTTTCTTCTCCTGAGCAAGCATAGCCCCAACTGCCGTATCAGTGACAGTGAGATAGAGCAGAAGAGGTTTCTGTCTATGTGGGGGCATAGTACTGGAGGATGTACTAAGTATGCCTTGATTTGGTCAAAGGCATCCTGGCATTCCTCGGTCCATTCTGCATCTACATTCTTCTTCATGAGCTTGAAGATGGGCTCGCACATAGTGGTCAACTGATTGACGAAACGACTGATGTATTGCAGTTTGCCCATAAAGCTCTTGACTTCTGTCTGGGTTCGAGGTGGCCTCATGTCCATAATGACTTTGATCTTTTGGGGGTCGACTTCAATACCTCGCTCCGTGACCATATACCCAAGCACTTTTCCCCTTGTCACTCCGAAGGTGCATTTGGTAGGGTTTAGTCTCATGGAATGTTGTCTCAGCCTCTCAAAGAACTTTCGCAGGTCAACAAAGTGCTATCCGTCCTCGCCTTTGGAGTGGATTATCATGTCTACGTAGACCTCAATCTCCTTGTGGATCATGTCATGGAAAAGCGCGGTCGCTGCCCTTTGATAAGTAGCCCCGGTGTTCTTGAGCCCAAATGGCATTACTGTATAGCAGTAAGTTCCCCACGGTGTGGTGAAGGCTGTCTTTTCTTGGTCTTCTTCGGCCATCTTGATCTGGTTGTAGCCTGCAAAGCCGTCAACGAAGGATTTGACTTCGTAGTTGGCAGTGGAGTCCACCAGGATGTCTATGTTTGGCAAGGGGTAGTCATCTTTGGGGCTGGCCTTGTTCGAGATCTCGGGAAATCTACACGAGTGCACCTTCCCATTGGCCTTGGTTGCGGTCACAATATTGGACAACCATGTCGGATATTCGATGACTACGATGAATCCTACCCGCATAGCTTCTCAATTTCTTCTTTGACCTGTAGAGACCACTCGGCTTGATTTTCCTCAATTTACGCTTTATCGGCTTAGCATCCGGTGCTAGAGGGATTATGTGCTCTACTATCGAAGCTGTCTAGCCCCGGCATATCCTTGTATGACCATGCAAACACGTCCATGTATTCTCCGAGCGGATTAACCGCCCGTCCCGTTCAACCCCCTGGAAGAAGTTTCCAATCTGTGTCTCTTTAGGTTCCTCGACGCACCCAAGTTCACACTTGTCAAAACCTCCTCGGCGGCTTGGGCCCGGTTTTCCTCTTTTTACGTAACCTGCTTAAAGATTTCTTTAATGTATTGTTCATTTAGTGTGTTTGCATCTTGTTCAAATGATTCATTATTAATCTGTTGTTAAGTTTTGAGTTAATTTATCATTTGTTAAGTTGGCAATAAGGGGATACTCGGAAAGATCTGTCATTTCATTCAAAGCAAGAGGAAAGATGACATCGATTACATATTGATAGTCCTCGGGCGTGAGGCCTTCGGATGACTCGGAGGATTGGAATTCAAAGATTCCCGACTCAACCGTATGGACAACAGGGTGTTTGACACGACTGGGTTGAGAAGGACGGGTACCAATCCAAGCTCCGCGATCATTTGCTGTCGGCTGGCTATCGGACCCGAGAATGTCTCCCAATTTTTCAATGGCATCTCTGTCCTAGTTACCAAAGTGCGGGGATCAAAAGGATCTTCACCACCGTCTCCAATTACGGCAACTATCTCATCATCTCGAGCCGAAGTCGATCAAATCTTGGGATACGTGCTTCTTCATCAAACAACTTTTGCAAACTCCACTCATTGTCTTCACTCTTGGCAGCTTCTATCCGGCCGATCTTCAGAAGAGCTAACTCAAAGGCGGAGAGGTCCATTACCCCGATGCTGACTCTTTGACACTGTGAATTTTCTTTGAAGACATACTCGTTACGAACGGTAGTGGTAGCCCCAGGAATGTCCGGCAAATCAAGGAACATCCTTCGAACAGGGTTTGCTGGTTTTCCCTCACCTTCTCAAGATTCTCCAGAAAGGGTTCTCCTCGAAGGAGGTACGGTGATCACTTTTCATCGTATTGAGTCCCACCTTTTGTAAAGTAATGGGTCGGGATAAACTGTAGGGATAGAGCTGGACCCCTTTATCTTTTCGCCATTGAGAGTGGTTTGTATCCCAAGCCGTATCTGGTAGTCTGTTCCTTTACATCAATGATGGTATTGCGACCCTGGAGTCTTCTGCCCAATCCAAGCCCCGAAAGATAACCCATTTTTCTCATCATTCTCATGGCAGGGGGGATTTTATCGGAAGTAGTGGTGAGGTCAGTGCAACACACTTGTGCTTTGGAAGAAGCTATAGAGAATCCGGTCAAGGCAAACCCTTCATCATCATGCTTAATTTCCAATATCGGGATGATGTCGGTGTTGGTCCCTTCTACAGTCACACTGTCCCCATAGATAGTAGTGATAGTACCATCATTTGATTGAAATTTGACGCATTGGTGCAAAGTAGAGGCTACCCCATTTATCTCGATGGATCCAAGGGCGTCCCAACAGAGCAAGAACGAGATCGGAATGTCAATCACTTGGAAATCAACGTCCATGACCTTTTTTCCGAACCACAACTTGAGAGTAGCAATCCCCAAAATCGATCGTGCGGTGGAGTCATAAGCCTTAATAGTCGACTAGAAGGCTTCAAATCCATTGGTTTTAGATCCAATAAGTCCATCATCTTGGCCGGCAAGACATTCATTACGGACCCTCCATCGACTAATACCCGTGGCAACCGACGCTCTTCTAACCGGACTGTGATGTAAAGAGGTTCATTATGACTAGCCCCATACTTTGGCAGGTCCAGGTCGGTGAAGGTAATGATGTTTCCGTAGTGGATACTTCCAATCATTTGGACGACCTCATCTGGGGTGACATCTATGGGCACCATAGTCTTGGCCAAACTTTCTTCTAGCTTCAGCTTATGAGGGTATGAAGAGGTTAACAGGACCACAAGGAGATATTGGCTTGGAGTACACTTCAACCGAGTCAACACTTTGGATCCTCTTTGTCGAGTCCGGCTTTTCTACTTCGACTTATAAGGCCTCTTATCTCGTCTTTGGCTCCGAGACGGCATTCTTTTTGTCACCCTTAAGGGGCTGCTCGATACTCATCTGTCCGGGCTCAGGAGTCATCACATAAACATTAGATTTTCCCGAGTCATTATTCCTACCGGAGGATTACGTTAGCTCTTTCAAAGTCGAGGCGGGCTCTTGCCGGCGTATGGCCAATTACGCTGATTAATCGATTAATGGCACTACCGGAGGCGTAGGCTGCTTCTCGAATACGATCCCAAGTTAACGGCTTTCTGACCTTCTCGGGGTTCGACTGCGATTGGCTTAAACAGTGGTCAATTTGGTTTCGGCTTTACCTTCTCCGTTTAGAGCCTTCGGTCTCATTCAAACTTTTCAAAGTCAACATGCAACGAGTTATCACCTTCGGGGTTTGGAGCCCGGCAATTGGCTTTCTCATCCGGTCCAACAATTTTTTCAACGGGAGTGGGATCACATTCCTCATCACCGTCAAGCATGTCCCTTCTTTCTCTAGGGGTCACCTTTCCGACGGCATCTTTGACATTGGCTAAACATTTTTTGAAGTGAGAAATTCCATCATCAATAAGGATTTATCGCGGTCAAACCTCATGGCGGGTTTCTATTCTTCACTGTCGGGAAGGTTTTAAGGCTTTTGGCTTACGGGCTAACCACTCTTCTACTTGTTCCTTCCGCACTTCGAATGTGTCTTCATCAGTATCACTGTAGTAACTCTCGCGGGAACTTTCGTCTTGACTCTGATGACCAATGAGGGCAAAAGCAGGTCGGGATACTTGACGCCATATAAGAGGTATCTTGGACTCCTCCTTTGACTTGGGAATTACCAAGAAAACATCATTGTCGTCACAGGACATAAAGGGGACTGGGGTCGCCTCGAGACTTAAGACTCTTTCCAGGGCATCCATACACTCTTCTTCGGACAAGGTCTCAGGAGTGACTACAAACACCGTAACAGAGTCTACTCTCCCTGATGAGAGTTTGTCTTCCGCGATGCTTACGTTTTCCAGATCGGTGGGTGGAGCCCACTTTCCTCTTTCTGCTAGGGCTTCAATTAAATCCCTCCATTCACCGACCAAGTCCTTGTAAGGAGTATTGAACTCTAGGATGTAGGACTCATATATTGCCTCATCTAAGCTAGCATCTTTTTCCTTTTCTGATCCTTCACACAGGCTGCAAATACACTTTGAAGTGATTTCATCTCCTATTCCGGTCGGTGGTTTTCTATCTCATCTTGCCCTTTGGGTTTCACTTACCGACTCCAAGTCCATTCCTTCTACGGAACCTGTCATCATCACCGTAAATCCATCCATTCCTATTCTCGTTCCCGATCGATTCTTCGCTACCACTGTCCGAGAGATAGGCAAATTCACAAAGGCGTTGACGAAATTAGAGAGGTCAGGTTGGTACTGGGATTCCAAAGTAAAGGGATTTGGATTAGGCTGAAAGGAGGGAAAGAGTCCCACGGGGTGATGCAAAGGCTGTGAGGGTGTCGGGACCCTGACGGCTCGGGATGTTGGGGAAGTCCGAAAAGGGACAGTCTTTGGAAAAGGATTAGGAGGGATGGGCTATAGGCTAGCTCGCTTCCCTAGTCATCCGGTTACCCAAACCAAGGCTGTTCTCTGTCGAATCGGACATTCGACTCTGGATCGACCAAACCGAGGATTCTCGCGAACCGTCCGAGAATTCCCGCGCTAACAAGTCGCCGACCGGTGTTCTCACCCACTTCTTTCTCGCCGCGGAAAGGGATAGGAAAGGTTTAGACTCGGGGTAGGTGTTTAGTGAAGGCTCGTGCAATATGCAAATTAGAATCTTCCAGGTTTACTTAAAATGTTGTCTTTTTATAAATATCTATTTGGTTGGAAAAGGGGTTTGCCCTTCTTTTCGTAACTACACTAGATCCCGGATCACCGGGTTCCGTCACTACGTCTATAAGCCCTCGTATTCCACCCGTATTTCGACCTCCCAGGTGGTGGATGCCCCGGGCGAGGGTCCTATAGGGCACGCGGATCCCACCGACCGAGAGTAAAGAACGCTCCTAACGGGTCTAGCGGGTCATAGGAACTTTCAACGCACGAGCGATGCGGATTATAGTCAAGGCAATACCGGGAAAGTCTCGTCTTTCTGCCTTGATAGAATTTTGGCAGAATTTCGCTTGAGCGAATGACGTTTTGACTTTCGGTAATGTCCGAGAATATAATAGGCATGGGTCGGGCGGCAAAAGCCGGATGACACAGTGTCACATTGAACTTCGTTGCATACGCCGGGCGTGAGTCAGAATCGAAGTCAATGCCGAGTCAAGATCTTGCCAATTTTCCTTGTCGGAATTTTAGCAGAGCTTCGCTTGAGCGAAAGATCTTTTGATTTGTTGGCAAAGACTAGGTCTTGACTCTTACGCATTCCGTGCAGGTCAAGGTCAATAGTCAATGTCGGAGTTGAGATCTCGCCAATTTTTCCTTGTCGGAATTTTGGCAGTTCTTCTTCCGTTATGAACTAAGGCTTCGACCTTTACGAGGGTATGCAACTGGGCTATATGACACGGACTAGACCAAAAACCAACCAAAAGTCACGGTTTTTTGAAACGTGTGACACGGATCGTGCATTGGTCGACACCGGCCGCCATGGGAGGTTGGGATGATTCCGTGCGCGCCCGGGAGCATCGTAAGGCTGTCCGTGATCGCACTAGAACCACCCTCGGGTTTGAAGGACGTGCGTGCAAAAGTGTACAGGATATATCGTGTGCGCGTAGTGTGCGGTCTCCTAAAAATGTTCCTTTTTGAGTTAAAACAAAGATTTTCGTAAATGTGTTTTAAAGGAATGATTTTCGGGACGGGGAGAATGCAACACATAAGCACGTAAATTTTCTCGGGAGCCCTGCCGGGCCATGGAGCCGAGTAGCCCCAAGCCGCTAGGACCGCCGAGATTAACTCATGATTTTTCCCGGTGGAATTGCCACCGTGGTCGCCCGGTCGTAATCCAAGGAGGATTGAGTCGTACGACCGCATGGATCAATTTTCCTGTGTTCCACTCCTTTTTCTATTTTTCGGGTTGTTTCCCGTTCAAAGTATGCACAGATTCCAAGATGTAAATGATGCAATGCATGGTAAAGAAAGCAAGCATGATTAATGAAATCGGCGACGGGAGTCTAACCCGCTCAAAGGGAAAAGCTTTCTATTTTTTTTTTGAAAAAGTGATACTGGTACGTGGGATTGTTAAACCACCGGTTATCCCAACTCCCACATCAGGGAGTGTACAGGAAGGGCAAGTGGTTTCCACCTATATACCGAGTATCGATTTTTTGTTTTGAAAATAAAGCTTTTCTCCTTTGGGATGATTCCCCAGCGGAGTCGCCAAACTGTGAATGTGTGCCCAAATTTTGTTTGTTGGATTCACGCGAGTTTGAAGACATCCGGTTTAATTTGAAAAACGGAGTCGCCACGCCATTTTGATTTCCTCAAAACTTTGAAAAAAGAATTTTTATGGGTTCGGAGGTTAAGTTACCCCTTGGGAAGAACGTTTGGCGTTCACCCAAGGTGCCTTGCCGGAGCAAGTCTCCCATAATTTCATTAATCGTGTTTGCTTGCGTGCTTTCTTGTATGCATGTGTTTAAAATAAGGAGGGAATGTCCCAAGTCGTCTTCCGGACGTACAAACCATTTGTTGGTTGTCGCTCGAGATTTCTTGGATTTTATGTATTCGGGATTATGATCCCGCCCTCATCTTGGACTTGTGATCATCGCATTTTTTTAGACCTTGGGACTTGCGTGATCGAGAGAATGACTCTCTTTGTAGTCAAAGATGAGGTTCTTTAGAAAAGGAGGGTCCTTAGCCCATCAATCCTACACTTTAAGATGGTCGAGCTTGTATAGATGCTTCATACTCATCTTAAGTGATAATCGGAGATATAGGGTTCGAAGGTGTCCCTTTTCTAAAGAGATTATGAAACCTTTATGGAAGGAACGATGTAAAGATATGATCTTTTACACCGGTCCGTTCCTAGGTTACTAATGGGGGAATGGGGGAAATGTATGTAAAAATGACACTTTAATGAAAAGATGACATTTTTGTGTTGCAAATGATGCACTTGATTCAAAGAAATGATCTTTATTGCAAATGATGCATAAAGATTTGGTTTTTATGCAAATGATGCATTTTTGAAGAAATTGGCATTCGTTATGCAAATGATGCATAAAGATTACATTTTGAAAAGCATATGATGCTAGTTTATGGTAAAGACGTGGTCTTTAAAGCAAATGATGCTTGGAAAAGGGATTTTGAATGCAAAGGATGCATTTTGATTGAAAAGATTTGATTTTTATATGCAAAGGATGCATAAAGATAACATTTTTATTGGAAAATAGGGGTTTTAGGTGCAAAGGATGCACCTTTATGGGGAAAGATTACATTTTTATGACAAATGATGTCTAATGCATGTAAAAGGGGAAGGGGGAATATGAAGATATGATCTTTAATCTACCAAGTCCCAAGCAATATAAAGGTAATGCAATGAGCAATTTATAAAGCAATTAGGATGCGAGGTTAGGGCGTGCGAGGTTACCAATGGCTTCCTTCTTCTTTGGATGGAGCTAGGAGGAGAGGTTGATCTTGGATCTTCAAGGAGGAGGGAGGGAGCTTCTTGGCCTTCTTCTTCACCTTCTTGAACTTCCAGCAGTATTCTTCACGTATTAGGAGTGTTTGTGGGGGATTTGTTGTGTCAATTGTGTGTTGAAATGGGTAGAGGAGGGTTCTATTTATAGGCAGTCTGGATAAGGCTAATGAAGCCGTGCGGCTAAGGACAGCGAGCTAATGCAGCCGTGCGGCATTATCCACAATGACTCAGCATTCTAGAACCATGCAAGGTGGCAAATTCTAGAACCTTTCCTCCTAATTAAGAAAAACGTGTTTCTTAATTAGGAAGGATCCCCTTCAGCCCTAAATTAATTAAAAACAGTTCCGGAATGTTTCCGGAACACTAGGAAGGTCTGGGGAATTACCGGAAAACTTACCGAAATTGCCGGGAAATTTAACCGGAAGGCATGAGCCAGATTTGGGTACTTACAGGTGGTGAGCGACCTGTGGGTGGACATCAGGAGCCAAGGCAGTCAAGATTGAATCTGGGTGTCATCACTGAGCAAGCCAGCAACAGGGCCATCAAACATAAGATTTTTCAGCTCAACAAAGCCCCACATGTGCCACCAAGGAGCCACGTCAGAGACGAGGTGATTAATTTTCATCCTTACGAGCTAGCAACTAATATGGCGGCTAGAGAGAAGGTTCTCGTCATCCCAGGACTCATTGATAGATGTACGACGAGCAGACTCTTAGTCGACACGGGGACCTGCAAGGATATTCTGTTCTATAAAACATTCCAGGAAATGGGTCTCTCGAATGAGCAGCTTGAAAGATATGATGGCAGATTGGAAGGCTTCACCAACCACCGGGTCGATGCCAAAGGGCAGATCGAGCTAGATGTCGACCTAGGACAACATCCCTACAGGGTCGTTTCTAAGGTAAAATTTATTGCCATAGATGTCAATAGTGATTATGCTGCTATTCTTGGAATTCCTGGCCAGGTCGCACTTGGAATGGTGGCCTCAATCCCCCATCAGCAAGTTAAGTTCCCCACACCAGCTGGAGTCGGCTGTGTATAAGGCACAGCTCGAGCATACCTTGACCATGTCCTTCGTGAGAGGAAGAAGAGGGAGCTGGAGATTGAAACTGCGGAAGAATAATTGAAGTTATCTCAGTCGGTCACCAAAACTACTCGACTATCTACAATCACCATCGTGGAAGAGTCGACCTATCGCTCACATGATGAGATCATGACTGAGTCGACACGTCACTCTGAAACCACCATGGTTGATCCAGATACAGTTATGGTCGACCAAGTATCCATAGGCAAGCTATGCCTCCAAGTCGACAATAACTCGGGGGCCACCACCAGTGAGACTGCAGATGAGCTGGATGAGATGATAGCTGAGGAAGCTCCACACCCGGGGGCCAGGACTCTAGCCGACAAATTGATCACTTTGGGGTATTACTGGCCACACATGAGAGCTGACACTCATGACTTTGTTCAGCAATGTGATCAATGCCAAAGGTTTGCCAACCTACCTCATATGCCTACAATGGAGCAGACTTCAGTGATCGCTGCTTGGCCATTTGACATGTGGGGCATCGACCTGATTGGACCCTTCCCTCCCGCCCGGGGAAATTGCAAGTATGTGATCGTTGTAATCGACTATTTCACCAAGTGGGTCGAAGCAAAGCCACTAGCTCGCATCACAGAAGAAAACGCCATCAACTTCATACACGACTTCATCTGGTGTCGATTTGGGATCCCTCGAGCTATAGTTTCAGATAATGGGTTACAGTTCTCTAGAGCCTTTGAAGAAGAAATGAATAGAGTGGGAGTCAAACATTGGCAGTCATCTGTTGCATACCCCCAAGGAAATGGGCAAGCTGAGGCAGCGAGTAAGCTCGTCCTATCCTCACTAAAGACAAGCTTGGTAAGTCGACGCAACAACTGGTTGGACGAACTCCCCCTTGCTCTTTGGGCAGTTCGCACAACCACTCGGGGGCCTAGGGGGGAAACCCCATTCGCTCTAGCATACGGGTCAGAGGCCATGGCTCCAGCTGAGTTGAGGTTTCCTACAGCCAGAGTGACATTCTTTGTTCAAGAACAGAATGATATCAACAGATTGATCGACTTAGATCTGATCGACGAGAAGCGACATACTGCTTACCTTCGAATGGTCAACTATAAGCAAAGGACTAAAAGTTACCACGACAAGAGGGTGAAGACGAGATCATTCCAAGTAGGTGACCACGTACTAAGGAAGATCGAGGCAACAGGAAGGAGAACCCAGCAGAACAAGCTATCTCCCAACTGGGAAGGTCCCTACATTGTCACTCGAATCATCAAAGAGGGGACTTACATGATTGCGCATCATGATGGTGAAGAGTTGAAGCACCCATGGCACGCCACTCACCTCATCAAGTATTACTTCTAGTTCGACTTCTAGTTCAGTTCGAAGGTTAATGCAATCTACAAGTTTGAATTTGTCATAGTTCTAGCTTTCCATTTGATGTAAGCATGTTCTTACTTCAATAAAAATCGCAGTTCTACTCGATCATACATTATGTCACACTAATTTCAACAAGCTTGACTCTTAGTCAGCTTCGTTTTAACGAGCTCGATTCTTAATCAGCTTCATTCTCTTAACAGGCTCGACTCTCAGTCAGCTTCGTCCTAACAAGCTCGACTCTCAGTCAGCTTCGTCCTAACAAGCTCGACTCTCAGTCAGCTTCATCCTAACAGGCTCGACTCATAGTCAGCTTCGTTCTAGCAAGCTTGATTCTTAATCAGCTTTATACTATTAACAAGTCCGACCTTAGGTCGACTTCGTTCTAATAAGCTCGACCCTTAGTCAGCTTTGACCCCTTAAACAGGTTCAACTTCCAGTCAATCTAGTCTACAAAAATCTTTATAAGTCTGAGGTCGACTGAGTCATTAAAAGACAGCTCGACCAAAGTCTTAAAGCGACTTACTTGTCCTAGTACATCAAGCTCGACACACACATGCTGAAATCAGAGGCATACAACACACAAGGATATAAGGTCAGCTACGATTATAGATAAATAAGTCTCCCAAAAGTGGGCCAAGACTTGAGCAAAGTAAAAGTTACGGAGTTTTATGCCTCCCAAAAACTGGGCCAAGGCATTCGGATAATTTCAAGACAAAAAGCAAAAAATTGTTTTGGGACTTGTTCATTACTACAATATTAAGATAAATTCAAGGGTCTTGATCGGCGTCAACTTGGCCACTAGTGTCAGCTCGATCCTTCATACTCTCTTCTTGTTGATGGGGGCTCACGGGCTTACCCAACTCTGAAAAAACACGCGCAGGAGATTCATTGTCAGCTTCCATGTCCTCAGCATCTTCTATCTCCTGCAACGCTACATCAAAATTCCTCTCAGCTATTGGGGGAGCCACCCACGGCTCACAACCATCTTCTTGGTCTTCTTGAACAATGAAGGCTAGATCATTTTCAAGGTATGGCACGATCGAGTGTACACCACGAGCTACCATGTCATACTGGGGTTCAGAGGCCCATCGAGCTAACTGCTCAAGGGTGACTTCAGCTGTTGAATCCACCAGAGCCCGACGTGCCATATGACGCTTGACCAAATCCAGAAAGTCCTTTGCCTTAGCAACAATGGCATTATAATAGTCGTCTCCGTCCTTGAACTTGTCAACAGCTTTCTTAGCAGCGACCTAAAGGTCTTCCTGCCATTTCATCCTTGCAGCCTGATGTTCCTCGTTCAGCTCAATCAAAAAGTTGTCCTTGTCTTTGAGAAGTTTGGAGACTATTGCTAATTCCTTCTTGGTCTCCTCATGAGCAAGACGCTCAGCATCCCTCTCCTTGGTCACCTCCCTCACTTTGGCCTCAGCAGCCTTCAGGTCGACTAGAGCTTTGTCCTTGTCTTCCAGAGCTTTCTTCTTCACCATCTCCATGGCATCATAAGAATTATCGAGGTCGTTGTACTTCTCCTTCAGCTCAGACAGCTCTTGGGACTTTTTGGAATACTGGTTCAGGGCCTACCTCTCCCTCTCTATAGAAGCCCTCCAAGAGTTCTTAGCTTGCTCAATCATGGTAAGAGACTGCATTGAAGAAAATCATTGAAGTATTAGCTCGACCAGGGCTCGGAAGTTAAAATTGACAGACTAAAAGAACAAGCGACTAAACAAAAAGGGAAAGTAAAAATTTACCTCACTATGCACCAATCCAGATCGAGCTGAGAATTCTTCTGGGGTCATCCCCTTGTCAGTGAAGTGTGCAAGCAGGTCGACATCTATGGCCCTCCTTACTACCACCTGGCCAAGAGTCATTTCTGGGAAGCGGCGACTCATGCTATTAACCCCAATTAGAGGGGGCACATCACTCAATCTCTTTATTTGGTCCTCAAGGGACTCTTGATTAGGAGGAGAAGAAGCTAGTGGGAGTTGGCTCGATGAAACAGATTTTCCCTTCTCAAATCGCGGCCTCTTCTTCGTGCTCAAAGGACGATCATCATCATCCTCCTCCATGTCATCATCATCGACATTCACAATGTTCAAAGGGATGGTCCCTGCTGTCCCAGCTATCGAGGTCGCGCATTGGCATTAGGGGTTGGGTCGGAGCTTAAACTTGGTCTAGCTGACCTGTTGGACTCATTGCCTTCCTCAGCTGCACCCTGAGCTTGGCCACTGCTCTCTAAGGGATCCTCTATCTCAACCTCCTCTAGAGGCACCATCCCAGCATTGTCTTTGGGCAGCAAATTGTTCCTTACCGCGGCTTCTCTCTCTCTGCTCGCTCGGGCATTGATGGCTCCATGGGCCCTCTTGGCTTTCCTCTTATCTGCACTCCCACTATACGCACCATAGCTGCCTCTTATTCAGGAGTCAAAACTGCACAACATCAAAGCAATCAAGTATTAGCTCAACAGGTCAAGATAGTTCTATATACGAGCTAACTAGTTCTACATACGAGCAAACAATTGCCAAGCTAAGAGATGCAATTCAAGATAGTTCTATGTACGAGCTAACTAGTTCTACATACGAGCAAACAATTGACGAGCTAAGAGATGCAATTCAAGATAGTTCTATGTACAAGCTAACTAGTCCTATATACGAGCAAACAATTGACGAGTTAAAGGATAAAAGCCGAGTAAATTCTTACCACGAATATGTTCTCCATTGTCTTTACAGTAGTTAGCTTTTTTCTGACAAAACTGGCAATTCTCCTCAAACCTACCCAAAGCGTGGGTGACCCAATCAGGGTATGTCTGGCATCTCATTATGGGGACCAGAGGCTGCACTGCCCCTTCATCGGCCATCATCCCAGCTTGGTGTTAGTACCCGGTCCGAAAAAAAGGTATTCCAAATATCTGGCCCGGTTAATTAATAAAAAAGCCCTAAAGAAGCCCTAATCCTAAGGAAACCCTAAAAAGCTCATTAATTCTTCCGTACCAGCGCCGTCGCTGTCAGCGTGGAAGGTACGCCAGTTGGAAGAGCCGATCGGCCCTTTGCCCGTGCATTGGCCGATCGACCCTTTTATTTAGAGCCGATCGACCCTTCCCTCCTAGAGCCGATCGACCCTTTAGAAGCCCAGCCCAGGTACCGAGGTATTATAAATAGGGGTGCCCGGCTCCCCATATTCTCAACATAATTTCTCCGGGAGAAGCAAGCCATACTTGCTTTAACCTTTATTTCCTCTTTTCCTCTCGAATCGCCAAGATTCGACCTCCAAGTCTTGCTACAATTGGTAAGACCCTCCCTTTTAATATTCTTGTTCTTTATTATTGTCTTTATTATTATTGCTTGCATGCTTAGTATATTTTAATTGCTTTATCTCTTGCTTATGCCATATATGCTAGATTTAGGGTTGTTTTAATATATTTAATTATTCATAGCCGAGGATGATCTAAGGTTTCGCCCTAAGAAACCCAATGGATCTAGGAACTATTTCTTTCCTTCCACCTTAGTTATAATTATCCCATGATCAACAATTCCCCAAGGATGAACGTTGATTAGTGCACCTTCCGAGGGCCTAACTCAAAGGTTCTAGGGTGTGATCATCAATTAATTCTTTCTCTCCCCTCCTCCTTATGCATGATCCCGTTTCTTCTATCTATTCCCGTAAACACCGCACACAACCAACACCCCATATGCTAGAAAGACCGATCCGTCGGGCAATAGGAGTGATAGCGTTTCTTCTTCTGTTGTAACTTGACCCCCGAACCCAATTAACTGTTTAGCCTTTTTTCAAAGCTTTGGGCTATATCAAAGTGGCGTGGCGACTCTCAAAAATTAAACTAATATTTTAATATGGTTTAAATCGAGTGTCACTAAATGAATATCCTATTTCGATCCGACTTTATATAATTAATTATTTCAAACTTCCGAATGCGCGTTGCATCGGGACGGGGTATTCACAGTGGCGACTCTGCTGGGGACTGTTTTGAAATCTTTTTCAAACTAAGTGGGTCAGACTTTCGTTTTCCCTTTGTGGTGTTGTATTGTGCTTTCTTTTTTATTTTCTTTACTCTTAACTGTTGCATTGCATGCATGCATTTCATGTAAATAAAAAATCTTTCTCTTTTTTCTCTAAAAAGGAATTAGATTTCTCTACCTCACACTACCACTAGAGTCCGTGTCACACTGCACAGACACCCTTTTACCCTTCGGAGAAGCCAAAGTGCGGGAAGTGTGGTGATCATGTCTCCTCCCTTCCGAGTCTCACTTGGCCATCCACTCATCAGTGCGCTTCGGCTGCACGGTGGGAACCTAAAACCTAACCCTTGCGTCACCCACTTTTTTAGGAATACACTCCATATGACCGGTTGGTTTGACTAGCTTTTTTATATAGACAATTAATGAGGTCTTTACGTTAAGTCACCACGAACCAATGATAAGTCAAGATCTATCGAGAGATTAAGAGCACTAAAAATTGATTTCCTTTTAAAGGACGTGCTATGTGAGGACGAGTTATTTATTGTTAAAAGATCTTGGCCTATCATTAGTTTGTAGTACTTTTCATAAAAATCACATTAATTGTCTATGCGAGAAGGTTAGTCGTTAGGATTCACCACTTTAGGATATCTAGTTAGTTGCGAAAAAGGGGTATCCCTTCCAACCTTTGTAGGACTAAAATGTACCAAGCTTTTGTAAATAAAATTTTTTTAAGCTAGTACACTGCATTGAGTCAACCCCTCTCCTAAAACCGAGTCTTTTCTGATACTTCCGCAGAGCTAAGGTCGGGCCGCGTTCTTCATTCGACAATGACAACCTTGCCTCCATCAACTACTCCAAGCGCACCCTTTGCCTCTCGCAACCAGCTTCTACACCAGCCACTTCAATGGAAGGTCTTGCCAACCTCGACTTCAATGACATTCCGCCTGCTCTGCATGCCTACTTTGCCGGTTTGACCATGAGGGTTGAGAAACTTGAAGAGCAGAATCGCACTTTGAAGAACCACAATCAAGAGCTGAAGGATCATTTTGTTGAGGAACTCAGTAAAAGGGGACATAAGGTTATCTTGATGGGGAATGAAGTAGTCGATGTTGAAGATGAAACTGTCAATACTCCTAATCCCGCCAATCCCAATGCACCTACCTTCCCTCTACCCAACTATGTTCCAAGCAACTACAATAATGTTCCACCACCTGTCATGTATGGGAGCTCAAGCAAGTCCAAAGGACCCTATCAACCTCCTGCCAACACACCCAAGAACCACTTTGCTAATCTACCCCCTCCCACTTTACCCTTCAATTATTCCGGTCACCATATCCCTACCTACTCCACCTCCCCTACCATTACTCAACCTCCCGCCATGCGTAACCCCAGCATTGCTACTGCACCCGACCGTGTTAGCGTTGATTGAACAAGTGAAGGCATTGACCGAGCAAATGGGAAAGCAAGGTGTGTCCCCCATCAAGATGCTTAATCCGAGCAAAGTTGCACCCCTACCTCAAGATTTCAAGATGCCCAAGATGGCTATGTTTGGAGGAGTCACTTGCCCAAAGACACATTTAGACAGTTATACGTTGGCAATGAGGGCTAAAGATTGTACACCCGAGCAGATGGTAAGAATGTTCCATAGCACATTGGAAGGGGCCGCTCTCCGTTGGTTTCTGAAGTTGAATGAGGAGGAAAGGGACACATGGGACAAGGTTAGTAGGGTGTTCTCTCGAAAAGTATCAAGCAAACATGGATTGGCAAGTGAATAGGGCTGATTTGGAGCACACGCTTCAAAAAGAATGGAGAGTCGATTTATGACTTCTACAAGCGTTGGAATGATAAGTTGAGCGAAATTCAGTATCCGCCCAAGGAGAATGAACAAAAACAGATTTTTTACAAGTGCTTGTTGCCCGGACACAAGTTGGCAGTTGGTAATGGATACTTTCCCAATCTTAGGGAGATGGTGGATTCGGGCGTACGTTATGAAAGTGGCATCACCGGGATCACTCCACCGAAGGACACTGGGGCTGTTAATAATTCGTTCCGCTATAGAGCTCCCGCCAATACCGTAGCAAAGAAAGAGCCAGTGGGGCAAGTAAGTTATGTGCAAGGAGAAGCTGCTTTGGATGTTCAAGCTGTAATGAGGGGGAATAACAATGTTCACCGCGATAGAGATGTGTTTGACGATTTTGGAATGCCAATGGGCAAGGTTTTCGAAGTACTAGTAAAGAAGGGCTTGGTCAAGCCGCTTGAGAATTATGAACCGTTAAACCCAAGAGAAGACTTAGATGCTTCCAAATACTGCCACTACCACAAGTACAAGGGTCACACTACTGACACGCTCTTCAGCTTCAAGCGTTTGGTACAAGACTTGATTCGGCAAGGTAAGGTGGAGAAGCCGAAGTCTCCAAACGTTGTGGGGAATCCTCTCCCTAACAACAAGATCCACATGGTGGAAGGTAATTTTATCAGCTTGGTAGAGATGGAAGATGCTTTTGAGAAACTGGGGCTATCAACAGAAGATGTATTCTCAGCTGTTGTCAGAAAGGGATTGTTCGTGCCAAATTTGTCCGAGTATGCTGGTTTCGCTTTGAAGAGGGCTGTGCAGAAACTCATCATCGAAGGGAAGGTAGAAAATCCTAGTAAGATAGTTGGTAGTAACATTGCTATGGTAGAGAAAGACCTCACTGATCCAGTCGAATCTGTTGTGACGGACAGTGAGGCAGTTGTGTCAGTTTGTAATTCGAGTTCAATTTATAAAGAATTTTCTTGTTATATGCTGTCTTTTGAGGAACTGTCTAGAGAAGTTGCCTCGTTAAATGGTAGTTATGTGGAAGAGAGTCCTAAACCTCTCTCGTTGGCTGAAATTCACGCAGAAGTATCTGATATGGAGAAGAATGGGGTTAGTCTACTCACGAGGTCTGGAAAGGTGTATCGACCGGGAAGATAAAGGGGCGAAGAAAGTGTTTGGTCCGAAAACTGAAATAGTAAATCCTGATAAAGAAGACCCTATCCTCACGCAGCTGAAGCTAACTCAAGCCAATATATCCTTATGGTCCTTGCTAACATCCTCATATGCCCATAGGATGATGTTGGAACAGAATCTCGCTGCAACTTTGGTGCCGTCTGATACAAAGCCAGAAGATGTAACGCAGATGATCGGCAACATACACTTTGGGAATATCATTACATTTTCGTAGTTGGACATGCCGGAGTTTGGATCGGATCATAATGAACCACTGCACATCACTATTGAAGTCAACGGAAAGAGGTTGCCACGTATTTTTATAGACAACGGTTCTGCGGTGAACATACCGCCTTCCGGGATGATGGACGTCCCTTGATCTAAGTCCCACGATTTGACACCTTCACTTCATTCCGTGCGAGGATACGATTCTACTAGCCGGTCAGTGTTGGGAATAATCGCTTGCCCCTTACTTGCGGGACCACTACTATGATTGCCGAGTTTCAAGTCATAGACATACCTTCCACCTTCACCATGCCGCCGGGTAGGCCATGGTTGCATCGATGAATGGAGTCCCCTCCTCATTGCATCAATGTGTGAAATTCCGGTCGGGCGATCAGTGTGACAGGTTATTTACAGCGATCTGGGTAACATCTCAAGGAACAAGCACTGGGGGAAAGCCGGTCCTACAGATTCAAAGCACGAAGAGGGTAGTTCTATGTTCGGCGGTTTTCGCCTAATAGCACAAGCACAAGTTTGCGCGGTAGATCTCACAAAGACATCAGACAGAGTACGGCCGGCTATAAGAATGATGAGAAACATGGGATTTGTACCAGGACCGGGGCTTGGCAAGTGTGCATCTCCAAGGACCCACGAAAATAGTGGAGGCTATCGATCACCGCAGCTACCAGGGTCTAGGCTACGTTCTTACTCCCGAAGATAAAGCCGAGATGGAAAGAATTGAATACATCAAAAGGGTGAAGCTGCCCTACCAGCAGCGAGAGATGAGGCCATACCGTCTTTCCCTCAACAGTTACTTTGTCAAGGAGGGTGAAGAATTCTCTTGCATGGAGTTTAGTGAGCCGTGGTTTGATCATACAGGCAAAGCTACGAAGGGTTTTGAAATTTTCAGGGATACGTGGTTGATAGGTCGAAGCCGAAGACGGTTCTCATGGATCCACGTCGGAAGAGAGGCAAGGTTGTCACGATCCCGTGAGCCGATACGTCATCAAGACCGAAGATGGGTTGGCCGATCGCCTAGGGCAAGTATCTTTGGATGAGCCGATGATTGAGGACATTACAGTTTCAGAGGATGCAGAAGAGTGGGATGGTCAGAACCTGTTGCAGCATTTGGGGAATCGAATATAGAAGACGATATGGTTGCATCATTGGGGCAGTAAATGGCAGATGATACGGATCCAAGGACGCCCGGTGACACCCATGGTTGGAAAGCTGAAGAATTGGTGCGTATTTGGCGGACCCGTAGCCACGAAGGAATACATGGTTGAAGAGCTGGGGCTGATGCCTCCTCCTGTCGAGTCTCCCCCTGATTCCCCCAAGTCCTCTGTTTCTTCAGAGTCGTCTGTTTTGTTTGAGTCTGATGTGTTTTCTTTTGAGTTTGAGTCGTCTTCCAAGTCTGATGACCTCACGTCAGAAGACTATGAGTTAGTTGCAAATGTTGTTTTCCCTTTCGCTATGAATGAAAATCTAGATCTTTCCGAGTATCCCCTCATAGCCAATCTTCTTAATGATAAATTAACTAAAAATAATGCTCAACTTAATCAAATTAACTTAGTTAATAATGACTCATTAGAAGAAGCGGACACACTAAACAATGAATACATAAAAGAAGTTTCTAAGCAAGTTATCAATCAAAAGGAAGGTCGGGCCCAAGCTGCCGATGAGGTGTTATCACGTATTAATTTGGGAACGGAAGAAGAGCCGAGGGAGACACAGATTGGAAGTTTCTTCGAAGGGACTGAAAGGGAAGCGTTGATTGAGCTGCTTAAGGAGTATTCGGATGTGTTCGCATGGTCATACAAGGATATGCCGGGGCTGGATAACTCGATAGTAGAGCACAGAATACCGCTGACACCAGATGCCAAGCCTGTCAAGCAGAAATTGCGTCGCATTAAGCCAGAATGGTCTCTACAAGTTAAAGAAGAGATAGAGAAGCTCCTCCGAGTGGGTTTTATCAGAGTTATTGAATATCCGACGTGGCTATCTAATATTGTGACGGTCAGTAAATCGAATGGCAAGGTTAGAGTTTGTGTTGACTTCCGTGATCTCAACAAGGCTAGCCCGAAGGACGACTTCCCACTGCCCAATATCGATATGCTAGTAGACGCCACTGCTCACTACGAGGTCAAGTCTTTTGTAGATGGTTTCGCGGGATATAATCAGATCAAGATGGCAGAGGCGGACCAAGAGAAGACGGCTTTTACTACACCTTGGGGAACATACTGTTACACTGTAATGCCATTCGGATTGAAGAATGCAGGGGCTACATACCAGAGGGCGGTCACAGCATTATTCCATGACATGATCCACAAGGAGATTGAGGTGTATGTCGACGATATGATCATTCATTCCAAGGGGTCAGAAGGTCAGCACTTTATTGACTTAAGGAAGTTCTTCGACAGGCTGCGTGAGCACGCAATGCGTCTGAATCCTGCCAAGTGTACATTTGGAGTTATTCGAGGAAAGGTCCTGGGCTACATGGTCACCGAACGAGGGATTGAGGCAGACCCAAGAAAAATTCAAGCCATCATGGAGATGAAGCCACCACGCACAGAAAAGGAAGTCAAGGGATTCATGGGACGGTTACTCACATCGCCCGCTTCATTAATCAATTAACTACCATGTGTGAGCCGATCTTGAGGCTCGATGAAGAAGACCGCAAGCATAGATTGGGACTGGAAATGTCAAGAAGCCTTTGAGGAAATCAAGAGATACTTGGTCAATCCCCTATCCTTCGCCCCCACATTCGGAGAAACCATTGCTATTATTGTACCTAATAAGAATCGATACTTGGCCACACAGGGCTATCTTTGGCGCAAGAAGCCAAGGACTCTCGGGTAGAGAACGCCGTTTATTTTGTTAGTCGAAAGTTGCAAGGGAGTGAGCTAAATTACTCAAGCATTGGAAAAGACTCCGCACCGGGCTAGTTTGGGTGGTTAATAAGCTCAAGCATTACTTGTCAAAGACACCCGATTCTCGCTAGTATCGAAGATGGACCCCATTAAGTATTTGTTTGACAAACTGCTCTGTCCATGAGATTAGCCAAGTGGTCGGTATTTACGGGAATTCGATATCACCTATGTGCCGAGAAAAGCGATTAAAGGGAGAGCCATGGCAGATCATTTAGCGTAATTTCCAAGTACGTAAGAACAGGGGCTTGAACCGGAATTTCCAGACGAGGGGATTTGTAGCATTGATACGGAAGAGAGATGGCAACTATTCTTTGATGGGGCCGCGAACAAGAGGGGCAGCGGAGTAGGAATCCTTTTGGTCGATCCCAAAGATGAGCACACCCCCATCGCCATCAAGCTGAATTTTACAACCACCAATAACGCGGCTGAATACGAGGCATGCATAGCCGGTTTAGAAGCAGCCTTGGAGCGTAATGTAAAGGAGTTGGAGGTATATGGAGACTCAGCTTTAATTATCAATCAGACGTCTAAGAAGTGGAAGACCGTTGATCCCTACTTGCAACAAGATCGTACTCATATGGAAGAGCTTGTCAAGCAATTCAAGGAAGTGACATTCCATTATCTACCCAGAGACAGAAATAGATTTGCCGACGCCTTAGCTACACTGGCTTCTTTGGTTGAGATCCCTCACGGAATGTCTGTAAAACCATTCAGAGTTGGCCGAAGAGAGAATCCCGCTTACTGCTATGAAGCCTACTGTTGCGAGATTCAAGCTGACGTCGAGGAGAATAAGGATCCGTGGTACGCACAGATTTATGAGTATCTCAAGAAGGGTAATGTGTCCTTTCTAGGTGACGTGAAAGCCAAAAGTTTGCAGGCATTGAAGCGATTGGCCGGACAGTTTGTTCTACTAGATGATATGTTGTACAAAAGACACTACGATGGTCTCCTGTTACTCTGTGTAGACGCGAAACGAGCAGAAGTGATCATGGAAGAAGTACACGACGGTTTGTGCGGTCCACACATGAATGCTAGAATGTTGAGACAGAAAATCACACGGTTGGGTTATTATTGGGTCACTATAGAAGCCGACTGCATCCAGTTTGTGCGGAAATGTCCCAAATGCCAATTGTGTTCCAATTTGAACCATGTACCCCCTCACGAAGTTGTACAAACATGGTAACCCCTTGGCCATTTGCGACATGGGGGATTGATGTGATTGGCAAGATTACACCGCCGGGAAGCAATGGGCATTGTTTTGTACTAGTAGCAGTGGATTACTTCACCAAGTGGATCGAGGCAAAATCTTACAAGGTGTTGACTTCCAAAAAGGTGGCGCAGTTCATTAAGGAGGACATCATGTGCAGATATGGAGTACCAAATGAGGTTATCTCGGACAACGGGTCCCACTTCGGCGGAGATTGTGACAGATTACTGGCAGAGTTCAAGATCACCCGACACAAGTCTTCCCCTTATAGGCCTCAGACCAACGGAGCAGTCGAGGCAGCTAATAAAACGATTGAGCAGATAATCAGAAAGACAGCAATTCGAGGTAGGGACTGGCCCGAGAAACTACCATTGGCACTTTGGGGATATAGAACTTCCGTTCGTACAGCTACAGGCGAAACTCCTTTTGCTCTGACATATGGGATGGAGGCAGTACTCCCGGTTGAGTTGGAGGTCCCGTCTTTGAGAATTTTATTAGAGAATCAAGTAGCAGAAGTTGAATGGCTCCGCAGCCGATATGATCAGTTGGCCACACTTGATGAGCGTAGACTCAAAGCCATGGAACACATCCGTGCCTATCAGAGACGGACAGCAAGGGCTTTCAACAAAAAGGTGCAGCCCTTAGACATTAAGGAAGGTGATTTGGTTTTGAAGCAGCAACTTCCCAACAAGTTCAATCCTCTTGGGAAGTGGGCCCCTACATGGACCGGCCCGTATGTGATCAAGAAGATATTTTCGGGTGGAGCAGTTAAGATGGCAGATTTGGATGGCAATGAATTCAAGGAGCCCACCAACCTCAGCAAGCTCAGACGCTACTATGATTAAGCTCTTCCTCCCCCTCTAAATAAAAAAAAAAAAAAAAAAAAAAAAAAAAAAAAAAAAAAACGCAAAAAGAAGCCCGCTAGATTGAAAACCCGCAAAGGGCGGTCTAGCAACAAAAGAAAGGGTGCGTTCAAAAGCTCGCTAGATTGAAAACCCGTAAAGGGCGGTCTAGGCAAAAGTTAGAGCAAAAATAAAATAAAAATTGTCCCGCTTCTATCTTCCCTTTCTAAAAACAATAGCTTGATGAAAATGAACTACGACGACCTGAGCCCCTTGGTTCTCATTGTAAAAGGGGAACGTAGGCAGCCTTAATCGGCGCGGTCCAAAAAATAAATAAAAATCCAATCTGTTTTCACTAAAGCAATAAACTTTTTTCGTTCCCACAATCAATGCATGATTACACTTATTTGATGAGTCTAAGCTCGACTATACTATTGACTAAATAACTTGCAAAGAAACTAAAAAATTAAAAGACAAAATAAATAACTAATGTGTCTGCATATGACTGTGGGTGGATACTCGGACATATAAGGTCTACTCCTTGGCACTAGGCCCCTCATCTCCGTCTTTCTTCTTGGCAGCTCGTCGGGTCGGTTTCTTCTTACTCTCTCTCTTAAAATAAGGCAAATACTTCTTCTTCAATGGGGGAACCTCCTCGATCGCCTTACCCTTCAACTTCCGCTCCATCCTCTTAGGAGGATTCTCCTCCACGGTGTCTAGAGAAATCCCCAAAGCCTCCTTGTCTCTGAGAAAACGGCTCGAAGATATGTTAGGGACCAATCTCCGTCTCAAGTCATACAAAGTCTCCCTCATCGGTCCCAAGTTCTCTTCATACCATGTCAAATAAGCATGCGACAAATGAGTGCTAAGGGTCCGCTGCGCAAGATAGACTCGTGGCATCCCATGAGAACTCCATAAGCTTACCATCAAAACTGAAACACCAACGTCCATTGGAAGGACTTTGGCAGAATCATCAAACTCAGAAGTACCCCAAGTTGGAGGGCGGACTTGCTCCATACCATACTGCCGAAGTACCCGCTCTGCATAATAAAAGGTGGTAGTCTCGAAAGCTGGTACACGGATCAGGCATTGCCCAAGCTGAAGGCTCCGAATGAAAGAAAGACCCCAATGCTGTATTCGCCAATGAATCCTATCAGTATCCACCTCCGCCAAATACATCTTCCACTCCCTTTCTGACAGGTTGGAAAGCGGATCAATCTTCCTTCTACAACCATGAAACCAAGGCCTAGCACTCGAAGGGGGAATCTCTAGAACAAAAAGTCGGTCCTCGAGCCACGTGGTCAGTAATTTGGCACTGCCCCTAGTCATAAGCGGAGCACCCCTAGCTATCTGAGAGATACCGTGAAGCGTCTCGCCCAACAGAACCGGAATAATGCTCCTCCCCGAACGGGCCTGATCAACCATATCCAAGCATCCACTGGTAGCTACACCCACATAAGGAGAAAACAGAACCTTGGAAAATAAGCAGAGGGCCAGGCAATCCAAGGCAAAATCTGAGTCAAAGTCATCACCATGGGCAAATCTCCCCGGCAAATCACAGATATCTATGTCTACACCTTCAACCAAACCTCTAGCCACAGCTGTAGGCAGGTGCAGAAATTTGGCCACCCTCGTCACCAACGGAACTCTATCCTGTGGAACCGCTATCAAACTAACATCATCCCCTCCACACAAAGCAAGAAAATCCTCGTAGGTGGGTGTAATCTCGTTGTAAGAGAAGTTGAAAACATGATTGGATTCATCCCAAAAAGCAGCAGCAGCATGTAAAAGATTCCAATTGGGATGCATGGGCAAAAGGGACCAAACACACTTCACCCCAAAGCGTTTATCAAAAGCATGGCGAGCAGAACGAGGCACCTTGGATACCCAAACGGTCAAATCACTCTCAAAATTATTTTGCTTCTCCATCAAAACAGAGGGATGAGAATTCATTGTAGAAAGAAAAAGATAGCAGCGCAGAGGAAAAGAAGAGAGAGTTGGGTTTTACAAACGACGGCTGACAAAGGATTATTTATAGGTTTTGGGTGTCAAAATCCGGGCAGGAAAAGGACAGTAAGGGAATCCGTGCAGGGATTGGAGGGCCGATCGGCCCCTTCCAGGAAGACCAACCGCCGCCTTTTCAGCATAAGGCCGATCGGACCTTTAATTTTGGGCCGATCGGACCTTTAATTTTGGGCCGATCGACCCTTTAATCCCCCAACTTCAAAAAAGCTGCTGCAGCGAGTTCAAGGCCCCACCTTTAGTTCTTTTATTTTATTTCTTTATTACTATTGTTTTCTTTTTTCATTTTTTTACTTTACTTTACTTTATTTTATTTTTATTTTTGTCCTCATTTTGTCCAATGCAGTGTACAAAAATAGATAAAGTCCAAAAATAGAAATGTACATAAATGGAAAAGATTAACTTTTATATTTAATCCATAAAATAGTACATAGATTAGATGCATACAGTGAGTCAGCATAAAATCTAGAGTCTGCTCCTACTTTTTCCTAACAGGTACTACATAAAAAATATATAAAAGCCCTAATGACCCCTACGGGAAGTCGAGGCACGTCCGCGAGAAAATCCGGATGTCGAGCTACCATCACCCTGGAATCGCTGTCTCCCCTGTGCCGGGTCCACATCTACCGACCTCCGAGATTGGCAAGAAAGCGCCGCCACAGCACTCCTCAAAAGGCGGGTCAGTACATTACTGTGCCTCACTGACCTCACATAAGACTCCCGAGTGACCTGAAAAATCAAAGGGCGAGAGTTACATCACAGCTAAAGTATAAAGTACCAGTATATAAAGAGGAAAGATAAAAGGCATACCCCGCCAGCGCCACCGGGAGGAAGATGATCACCCCCAACCTCGTCAGCCTCTGTGGGTGTCAAGTCAACTCGCACCTCCCCGTCAGCCATGTGCACATAGAAGTGGTCAGGAAAGGGGGGCATATCTACTATCTCAGGAGGTGGAGCAGCCATCTGCTCAGGAATAACTGGATCCTGCTCCCCCATACCAGCAGCTTGAGCCTCCGCAGCAGCCCGTCGCACCACCTGCGGTGATCTCAGATAAAGATCTACGAAATCTACATATGGCATGTCAAGGCGGAAATGATGAGCAGGGACCCCATATAGATACTCCATCCTCCTCGGCAGCCGGTCCGGATACCACATATTCTTGGGAGGATGCTGTGGCGCATAAAGAGGAGCCCAAGAATGATGCTGTCTCGACACTCGCTCGCCCAGATACATCTCGTCGGCAAGCAATCCAACCAGTAGTCGGCGGGAAGCAGTAACGTCTCGAACAGCACCCACAGCCTCAGAAGCCTCGGGGGTCCAAGGGAAGAGTAAAAGCTCAGGTCTACTAGGACCATCAAACACAGCCCTCAAATCAGATTCCCGAACTGTCTTCGGGTATCCCTCAACCCGGTTCTCCTTCCTCCAGTACCGCAGGACGGGCACATCCCGAGTCTGGTCCCGTAGGGTGAACGGCGCAATGCCAAAGATCTCATAAACCCAAGCCTGCAAAAGACAGAAAAGCAGATAGTTAGGACAGAAAAAACAAGTGACAAGTAAAGTGTAATAAAAGTGACAAGAGCCAGCATACCTCCAGCACAAAGTGGAAAGCATCGAAAGAAGAGGTGTTGGACCTCGAGACAGTGTCAAGGGCCCGATACAGCTCAGCCAAGCCGGCCCCACCCCAAGAAATATGCCGCACTAAGTCCAAGTCGGACAAGGCGCCCAATAAAGAGAATCGGCACACCGGGCCCGAGTTGGGAAAGAGAGCCACTGATAAACCATACCAGAGGAATCCCCGGACAAGTGCGTCCATCCCATACTGACCGACTCTGTATCGATCAATGGCAGTCTCCACAAGCCTGTACAACTTCCCTGCGTCAACACCGAAATTCCTGCTCGGGCCGACGCTAGCACCAAACAGCTGAATCTGACGAGCCTTGTCAGAATGTAAAGACTCGTCGAAAGGCAACACCACATCCGTAAACCTCAACCCGGTGAAGACGGCAAAATCAGTAGGAGTGATCGTAGCCTCACCCCAACTCAGATGGAAAGTATGTGTCGTGTCCCACCAGAACTCACGACACACCTTCACCACCGCATTACACTTCCGGGTCTGACCCATCAGTGCAACCATATCAAAGAAGGGGCCCAAACCCAAATTCCACACCATCTCGCGAGGACCACCCTCACCGGCCGGCAACAACGCCCACAGCTCACCAACCGCCTTAAGGGAACTACGTCCCTTCATCTTCTTCATCTGCAGGTAAACACAGCACAGGTATGTGTCAGTACTCGCATTTTAAATAAAAATAATTTGCACATGTATTCAATTATTGTTGTTAAATAAATTGTACCTTCATCCCGACGCGGGATCGGAGACCAGTGGACCCATGAAAATTCAGACCCGCATAAAAGTCCGCCTGGTTGTGCAGTAAAAAGAACAGCCTCGAGGGCCGATAGTTACGCGAAGCTCGCCGTCTCCTAGCCTCGGCATTCCCGCCGGCATCACTCCGATCACTATCCCCGGCATCAACATCCACCTCCTCTTCATCATCATCACCACCACCATTCCCGCCATCACCACCATGGCCGCCACCACCGTTGCCGCCATAACCGCCGCCATCACCACCATGGCCGCGCCGCGGCTCCACCATAACCGCCACCACTGCCGCCATGGCTGCCACCTCCATAACCACCAAAACCACCACCAAAACCACCACCCAAATCACCCCTAAAACTGCCAGAGCCGTGGCTTCCCCCAGCACCATGGCCACTAGCCCCTACTCCTCCACCATAACCATGAAGATCACCCATGCCGCCGGTATATGAACCTAATGGCTGATAATCCGGGCAATTCATCATGGAAATTACATCATCCACCCAATCTGGAGGATTCATGGCGAGTTTCTGCACAAATCAAGGGAACAAAAACAATTTTTCCGGCGAGAAAACCTCCAAGAACTCGGCAGCAAGGAAAATTCCAGAGAAGAAGAAGAAGGTGTGTTGGAGAAGAAGAGTTCGTGACTCTTAAGGCCGATCGGCCGCTTTTTTAGCCAATGGGAGTCAAGGGCCGATCGGCCCTCCCATTTTGTGTTTCTTTGCCTGATCCAACGGCCAGGATCCCCTCCTGGTGACCCCAATCCTTGCCAAAAGGCCCCAGCCAATCAGGGCATAGGGCCGATCGGCCCTTCAATCTCCTCACCTGACGCGTGTCCTCCTCGGTCAGAGGGAGTTGACTGGTAATCAATGCTCCTCCTTCCCGAGGAAACTTCCCCCCTTTTTCAAAAAAAACTCTTCCCCCTTTTTAAAAAAAAAACAAACCCCCATTTTCAAAATTCCCCTATTTCAAAAAAAAAAAAATATAACCGTTTTTTTTAAAAAAAACCTTTTTAAATAAATTCCTCTTTTTTATTTTTTATTTTATTTTATTTCAAACACTTTTTTGTTTAATTAATGTGTTTTCGGGGTGACTCCCGTAAAGAGTCAAATGCTTAGTTTTTTCCCGCACAGTCCTTTCACACATATTTTCAAAAGAAAATGTCAAGACTACACTGCTTGAATTTTCCTTTCCACATATTTTCAAAAGAAAATGTCAAGACTACACTGCTTGAATTTTCCTTTCCACATTTTTTCAAAAAGAAAATGTCAAGACTACACTGCTTGAATTTTCCTTTCCACATATTTTCAAAAGAAAATGTCAAGACTACACTGCTTGAATTTTCCTTTCCACATTTTTTCAAAAAAAGAAAATGTCAAGACTACACTGCTTGAATTTTCCTTTCCACATATTTTCAAAAGAAAATGTCAAGACTACACTGCTTGAATTTTCCTTTCCACATATTTTCAAAAGAAAATGTCAAGACTACACTGCTTGAATTTTCCTTTCCACATATTTTCAAAAGAAAATGTCAAGACTACACTGCTTGAATTTTCCTTTCCACATATTTTCAAAAGAAAATGTCAAGACTACACTGCTTGAATTTTCCTTTCCACATATTTTCAAAAGAAAATGTCAAGACTACACTGCTTGAATTTTCCTTTCCACATATTTTCAAAAAAGAAAATGTCAAGACTACACTGCTTGAATTTTCCTTTCCACATATTTTCAAAAGAAAATGTCAAGACTACACTTCTTGAATTTCCTTTTTTGAACTACGACTTGGCTTGATTCCTTTTGGGATACGTAGGTAGCCCGACGTGGGTCCAGCCGCGTGACCTACCTGGTCATCTTTTTTGCGACTCAGATCGAGTCCCAACCTCACCTTCAAGATCATTTTCCTTACTTCCTGAAATCCCTTTTTTCAGGACGGATCCTCTCTTTTATCGTCGACCCCACTTGTCTTACAAGAAGCGTCGCCGAGGGGCTACTGTTAGTACCCGGTCCGAAAAAAAGGTATTCCAAATATCTGGCCCGGTTAATTAATAAAAAAGCCCTAAAGAAGCCCTAATCCTAAGGAAACCCTAAAAAGCTCATTAATTCTTCCGTACCAGCGCCGTCGCTGTCAGCGTGGAAGGTACGCCAGTTGGAAGAGCCGATCGGCCCTTTGCCCGTGCATTGGCCGATCGACCCTTTTATTTAGAGCCGATCGACCCTTCCCTCCTAGAGCCGATCGACCCTTTAGAAGCCCAGCCCTGTGTACCGAGGTATTATAAGTAGGGGTGCCCGGCTCCCCATATTCTCAACATAATTTCTCCGGGAGAAGCAAGCCATACTTGCTTTAACCTTTATTTCCTCTTTTCCTCTCGAACCGCCAAGATTCGACCTCCAAGTCTTGCTACAATTGGTAAGACCCTCCCTTTTAATATTCTTGTTCTTTATTATTGTCTTTATTATTATTGCTTGCATGCTTAGTATATTTTAATTGCTTTATCTCTTGCTTATGCCATATATGCTAGATTTAGGGTTGTTTTAATATATTTAATTATTCATAGCCGAGGATGATCTAAGGTTTCGCCAAGAAACCCAATGGATCTAGGAACTATTTCTTTCCTTCCACCTTAGTTATAATTATCCCATGATCAACAATTCCCCAAGGATGAACGTTGATTAGTGCACCTTCCGAGGGCCTAACTCAAAGGTTCTAGGGTGTGATCATCAATTAATTCTTTCTCTCCCCTCCTCCTTATGCATGATCCCGTTTCTTCTATCTATTCCCGTAAACACCGCACACAACCAACACCCCATATGCTAGAAAGACCGATCCGTCGGGCAATAGGAGTGATAGCGTTTCTTCTTCTGTTGTAACTTGACCCCCGAACCCAATTAACTGTTTAGCCTTTTTTCAAAGCTTTGGGCTATATCAAAGTGGCGTGGCGACTCTCAAAAATTAAACTAATATTTTAATATGGTTTAAATCGAGTGTCACTAAATGAATATCCTATTTCGATCCGACTTTATATAATTAATTATTTCAAACTTCCGAATGCGCGTTGCATCGGGACGGGGTATTCACACTTGGATGTAATTGTATTTGGTTGTTCCCAATACTTCCCAGCTGATAGGTTCATTCTTAACCAACTGGCATAGCTTCTTGTACAGAGTTTGGTGCCAAGGAGGCTCCCAGTAATTTTCCTCACTGATAACCTCAGATTCCTCATTGGGCAAGGGAAACTCCCATCCCAACCTGCTCTCCACCACAACTACATGCGAGTTCTAACCACTATGCTTGCTGGGAAGGTTGACAAACAGCTTTGGAGAGTTGGGTTTGGAAGGAGTACTAATTCCCCAATCAGCACCATCGAGCTTAACACCAAAAAATTCCTTGAAAACATTCATGCAAGGCTCATGGCCCAAAAATCTACACACCATGGCAAAACACACTAATACCCTACAGGTGTTGGCCACAAGTTGAAGAGGAAGAGCGTCCATACACTCAAGGAACTCATTAATGAAAGGATCTAATGGCAACCTCAAACCAGCCTCAAATTGCCCATAAAAGAAAGCAACCCTAGTGGCATCCTTAGTAAATGTGCTACGATACTTGGCCATGAAATCATTCTTGCTGAGAATGGTCACCCAAATTCTGACCTATCTACCCCACAGAAGCTGTAGAACATGGCGTAACGGGACTCCATATTCTTCTTCCCACGAAGGGGTCTTTGAGGCACATAGCCCCTCTCATTTTTCCACGGTATAACGGAAAACCCGAATGCATTCACAATCCGGGGACTGGAAGAAGTTGAAGCTGTGGCTCCTCCCTGAGCTGCCATATCTGTACAATAAAAAGAGGAAGCAGGGGAGTCAGTCCCATAATCACATTCAGTCGACCTACCTAAGGACGACCTAGACTCCCCTGGAAAACCTTTTCTGTTTCTAAGGAAGGAGGGTTTATTGACATCTCTAACATAAAACAAAGCTATGTAGTCGAGTAATTCATGGAAGAGATGAAAAGAAACAATGTTCGAGTCGTCAATTACTAAATTACCTACATCCTCTCCAATGGGCAATCCTATTTCACTAAAATTCATCCCCCACCTTGTCAAGATGGAGGCACATTCATTTAGAGACATCTCTCTCCACTCACCGTTTACATGCTTGTACACCCTACGGTTAATAGTGCAGTATCCATACCAGGCTCCTGGCTCACTACTGAAGGTTCTAGCCATGGAAAAATCAAGAGCAATGCAACAATCGAAACCCTAAAGCAAGAAAAGAGAGGAATACCTTGATTGATGTCGGAACAGGAGGCTGTTGCAGAAGACGAAGGTCGAATTTAAGTCAATTGCTTCCTTGCTATCTTCGCCGGGGTTTATCAGAGCTCAGAGACGGTAAAAATTCAAAGTGAAGAAGGATTCTGGTATTTATATTTTCCGAAATTGGAAAGGAAAAAGGAAATTTCAAAAATTATTTTCCCAATTAATGGAGGAAAACAGTTTCCAAGATGGTTCTTCAAACGTCAAATAGTAATCATTGCGAAATACGGCGCTCCTTCAGATCTGACCGTTCGTCGCCAATGTCCAGGATTATGACACGTCACTCTAGTCGACTAAACTTCAGAGCGAGCAGCGACCTGCGAGTCACAGCAATCCTTATCAAAATTTCCTTAACTTCCTAGTCGACAAAATCAACTCGAAAGTTGGGGGCCACTGAACATACCAAAAGTATCGAGCTGGGCCAGGCAAGTAAAGCCCAATCCTCAAGCAATTATGGTCACCACATTCTCAATGGGCTAGGCCCAATGATCACATGGCCCAAGGCCCATCTTATTGATACATCGACTTAAGTTCATTGTCCGACCTGCCAGGTCCCGACCTAACTAAGTCCGACCTTATGATCCAAGTCATGTTATGGGTACGATCCTACTCTACCCATCAGTCAGGTCGACCAAACCCCAAGCGTCGACCTCGACCTGCCAAGCTAGCGTCGACCTAACAGTTACAGGCGCACGTGCTTGTACTCTTTCCATAACTGTTTCCCTACAAATCAGGGACCGTTTAAGGACACGTTCACATGATGCATAACTGTCCCACAAATCTCGGAGCTCATGTAGCCCTGCCAAATAAACCACCTACGTCAAACTATAAATACATTACCACTACAACGGTTCCAAGGTAACTTCAATTTTGTTATCTGAATATTCATTTGTGCAATACATTTTGCTCTCCAATACATACATACTTACTCTCACGCCCGAGGGTCTAAGCCGGAGACACATCCGGCTAGTCGTGGGTTCTGGTTTTCAGGTCAAGGAGTCAGGTGATCAGTCCTGCCACGTGGAGGAAGATTGATAAGCACATTTCCTGCGACATCAATAAGGATGAATCATATTGATAGAGATGGAGAATAGATTGGCTATAGATCCGATCCTTACCTTACCTAGTGGATGTGAGGACTTTGTGAATTTTAAGTGCGTATTAAAGGAAGATTAGGTTGTGATATTATGAGAAATGGGAAATTGATAGCGTATGCTTCGAGGAAGTTAACTTAGATAAAGCGGAATTTTCTTATCCTCTACTCGAGAGTGGCTGCAATTGTGTTGCGTTATTTAAGTGGGAACCTTATCTTTTTGAAGCTCCCTTTGGGATTTGTTATTGATCCTAAGAGTTTGGAGAATTTAGTTACTCGAAAGGAAGAGATTAGAAGACTATCCAGATTCTTGAAGAATAGGTTGTGTGTTGTGTGATGGATTTCCTTTCAACTTGAAAAGTTTAATTAACCTTAGCGAGTTTGCATATAATAGCAGTTTTAGTTTAGAATTGAATTGGTACTGTATAAAGCTTGGTATGGAAAAATTATTTGCATGATCCCTCGTTGTTTGGAGTTCTTTAACTAATGTGGATTAAGTGGATTTGACTTATGCAGGAGAATCATTGGGAGTTATTCGAATCGCAAGTTAGGAATTGAAATCCTAGAGTACTCGGGTTGTGAAAGGGTATAGAAGAACCATGCCATTAAGGAAACTATTTGAAAGTTGTAATTTGAAATGTGATGGATGTGGTTTTACCCATCCAAAAGATATATTTCCTAGCTTATTTGATACTCGAAACCTTGAGAATTTAATGTATTTTGTTAGTGTTTTGATAGTTCAGGGACTGAAGTGCAACAATGCTGAAAACGGAGGATTTGTACCCACTTTGGAAGTTCAAGGGCCAAGTTGTAATTTATTGGAAATTCAGGGACTAAACTGGAAATATGGAAATTTTGGAGGAAATTTGATTTATAAAAATTCGTGGGTTAAAGTTAAAAATAAAATCTCAAAGAGCGAAGTGCAAAAGAATTCATTATAGTGGTCAAAGTGCGATGGCAAAATTGCGAGACGGAACGAATATTGGATGGGCCACAAATGTGGCCAAACAACAAGGCCATGGAATGGAGTGGCCGGCCACTGGGCATGATTTGGCCAAGAGAATGCAAGGCTGGCGGCCTAGGCAGAGCAAAAGAGAAAATGCCTAACAATTAAACAATGCAATGCTGCCAAACATCAGAATGATTTGGACCAAGGAGTACGATTCGTGCGCAAGAGTCACGGATTGGTGCGAGTTTGGCTTGGCGAACTGGGCCTGGAAGTGGGCTTTGGTCTGGGCCTGATTTGGATATTTCTTTTCCAATTTCTTTGTTAACCTAGGAACTTATCTATAGTATAAATTAAACCCCTCCGTGAGTGAACAGTTCTATGAACAGTTCCGGAGGGGTTTTTCCCTATTTTGCCATCACTATTTAGTCTGTTTCCTATTTTGCCCTTAATTTGTGCTAAGACTTTGAATTTGGCTAAGACTTTGGTTTTGGGCTAAGAGTGGGCTTTAGGAGGGTTTACTTAAATTAATTAAGTAGCTGATTTTTTTATTTTTTTTTAAATTAAAAAAAAAATTAATTTGAAAAAAAAAAAAACACACCCGTGTCCTTGGACACGGGCATATGTACTAGTTATATTATATAAAGGAGTAATTGTTTTGTTTGGAGGGCAAGGGATATTCCAGCCGTTATACGTGTCCATTTTATAAATCGAATCGGTCAACCGGGAGGTTGAAAACCGGTCAAAGCCGGGTAAAATCGGTCAACGGCGGTTAACCGGAACAGGCTAACCGAAACCGGTAATTGGCCGGTTCGGTTAAGGTTGAGAATTTTGAAAAACCGGTCAACCGCCGGTTAACCGCCGGTTTTTGACTTGCTCGGCCTAGTCATATGAGGTGCTCGGCCGAGCAGAACCTTCCAGTGTGTTAATTTCCAATAACGGTCATGCTCGGCCGAGTCATATGAGTTGCTCGGCCGAGCATAACGCCAGAACATGTTCCAACGGCTACTTTTTCAAAAACTAGCCGTTATTTCTAAAAACTAGCCGTTAATTTTTAACTTGGGCAGTCAAAAATTAAAAAAAAAATGTTTTTTTTGCCTAATTTACTAACTATAAATATCACCTCCCTCCTCCCATTTTATTTCCACATTATTTCTCTCTACTCTTTCTCTTCTACTCTCAAATATTCACATATACTCTCACCCTCATCCAATTTTCAGTTAAATATTGTCCCATTTTCAGTTAGTTTTCTAACGAAATTAGTGCTTTTCTCCATTTTCATCCATTTTTAAGCTCCGTTTTGTTTCCAAACTTCATTTTCTCTTATACAAATGGCTGCAAATCAAAGAAGAAGCAATTTAGGCAAGTCCGTTGTTGATTCTTCCTCCCCCAACGATGATTTTGATCATCAAAATCCAAATTTTCAACAAAATGAGGAAGAAGAACAAGTTGAAATTGAAAGTGGTAATGCTAGGAGTGGTAGGGGCAGCCGAGCTAGGGGAGGTGGTCGGGGTCGGGGACAACGACAACCCCCTAGAGAAAGAGAGCCACAATCCGATACCTTCGCCATCCATTTCACCAAAAGAAAAATTACTGCCGAGAATGATTATAATTTTCGAGCATGTTGCAACTATTGTAATGCGACTTACGCATTCAAAAGAGGCGGAGGGCATGGGACGCTCAACGGGCATTTGGCGGCAAAACATCCCGAGAAACTTGGCATTTCCGCTTCGCAAACTCAATTACAATTTCAACGTAGTTCGGGTTTGGGTGCACAAGGTTCGTCTTCCCCTTCTTCCGTCCTTTTTAAATTTGACAAGTGGGTTTATAGGGATGAACTAGCCAAATTTATTTGCGTTAAAGGCCTTCCTTTTAATTTTGCGGATTGTAATTTTTATGAAAATTTTGGTCGCCTTTCTTTGAACCCCGCCGCCACGAGAGTACCACGTACGAATCTCGTACGTGATATTACTAGAGTGGTTGAAAGATATAAAAAAGATTTAATTGGTGTTTTATCAAAATTAGAAAATAAAGTTTCAATTTGTGCCGATGGTTGGAGTGATCATTGGCAAAGAAATACCTATTTGGGCGTTACTTGCCATTGGATAGATAATTCATGAAAAATCCAAAAAAGATTAATTGCTTACAAAGATTTTGAGCCACCGCATTCCGCGGAAAATATTTGTGCGAAATTGCTTGAGATTTTTCTTGAATATGGTATTTTAAATAAAATATTTACTATTTCATTTGACAACGCAAGTGCTAATACGACTAGTTTGCCCGATTTAATTACCGTTTGTCAACCCTCACTTGGGGGTAAGTTTTTTCATATTAGATGTTTATGTCATATAATTAATTTATGTGTTAGAGATGGTTTAGATGCATTAGAAACTCATGTTAAGCCAATTAGACGAGCTCTTCAATTTATTTCAAAAAAAATTCTAATACAAAAAAATGGATAAGGTTTTTAAGAAGTAAAAGTGTGTCGGACAAATATTTTACTTACGATGTTCCAACTAGGTGGAATTCCACCTATAAAATGTTAAGCGATGGTTTTGCTTATAAAGATCTCCTAACGCAATTTTTTATGTCAATTGGCTATCATGAACCTCTATTTACTCATAGAGTCCATTATAACTTATTATTATATGAAATTATATCCCGATGGTGACGGTAGTTATGAACTTCCGTCAATTATTGTTAATGACACAAAAAATGATTTGATTAACCTTTTTAATGAGTATAATGCCTTATATGGAAACACTTCTCAAAGCCAACAACATGAAGATGATTCCTCTACTCCCCAACCAGGTTTTACTAGTGGAGATCCATATAGTTTTATTACAAATTTGTATAGTAAAAAATATGGTCCTTCTCGAGGTTCATCTTCATCATCATCAAACCTTCCCGTGGAGTTAGAAACGTATTTCACTACAAACTTTGAATTAAATCAAGATCCAAATTCAAATGAATTTGATGTTTTACAATGGTGGTCAAGAATGAAAGACATTTATCCTATACTTTCCATAGTTGCTAAAGAAGTATTAGCATCTCCCGCTTCAACGGTGGCGGTTGAATCGGCATTTAGCATTGGTGGAAATGTTTTGGATGAAAGATGTTCTCAACTAACAAGTGAAAACTTGGAACATCAACTTTTACTTGGCGATTGGGTTAGAGCGGAAAAAAGGCAACAAGACATGCCTTATGATGAGGATCTATTGGATCCAAGATATCAATACGATGTCGAGGACTCCACGGAAAGTAGTGATGAATGAATGATGTTTTAGATTAATTTTTATTTTAATTAGATTAGTTTAGACTTTAGATTAGATTTATTTTTAATTAATTGTAATAGTTTGGTTGAGGTAAAGGCTCCTAAATGTCCCCCCTTATTTATAAAAGGGTAAGGTTGGTTGTCCCCCTCTTTGTAATTTTATTTTGATTAATAAAATTTAAGGGTACCATCCCTTTTTTCTTTTATATACTTTTGTTTCTTTTAAAAAAAGTTAAGTTTTCTTTCTTTCAAAATTCATAACTTTTTTATAAACCTTTTTTCAAAAAATGTATGTAGTAAACTTAAGTCTAAAATAGTCTTATTTATCCAAAAAAAAAATTTGAAAAAAATTAAAAGTTAACTTTTTTCAAAAAATCGTTAACTTTTATTTCTTAAAAAAATCGTAACTTTTTTTATAAACCTTTTTGCAAAAAATGTATGTAGTAAACTTAAGTTCAAAATAGTCTTATCTATCTAAAAAAAATTGAAAAAAAATAAAATTAATATACTACATACAAAGTTAACGAAAACTGTTAAAAAATTAACTGAAAAATGATATGCTTGGCCGAGCACTACTATATGACTCGGCCGAACAACCCTCAACCCCTAAACCCTAAAAGGGTTGCTCGGCCGAGCAACATCAAAGAATCGGCCGAGCAACCCTCAAAACCCTAAACCCTAAAAGGGTTGCTCGGCCGAGCAACACCAAGGACTCGGCCGAGCAGATCCAAACCGTCAAACCGAAGGTTAACCGGATAATCGTTAAAACCGTGAACCGCCTAAACTGTAACCGGTTTAGCCGGTTAGGCGGTTCGGTTCCGGTTGAACTTTCCAAGGTTGAAAACCGCCGGTTGAAAACCGGCTAACCGCCGGTTTAACAAACCGGCCACCTCTACCAGCCGTGGCTACTGTGAGAGAGAGGAAGAAATAATTACTTCCTCCGTTTCGTTTCAATTTCAGGTTTTATTTATTTTAGTTTTGTAATTTTATTTTTATTATGAGTAGCTAAATTCCTTTTCATGGATTGGATGTAATAATTGTGGAACCTCTATGCTAATTTAAGTTTTAATTCTTCCAAACTCTCTCATTCTTATTTGATGAATTAATTATCATTCTTTAATATGTTTTAGACTGTTGCACTACCGTGGATGGTTTATTTAAAGCACACTAGTTCATCAATTAGGTTGGATTGTTGACCTACCGGAATACAAGACAACCTAGATTCATTTATTTCTTGTGGACTTAATGAGTTTCTTGAATATTGTTTTGACCTACCGGAATTTACAATAAGATAGAAATATTAGGGTTGCAATCCGAACACCAAACGTCCCAACCCTTAATCACGTGAAAGAGTCTTTGAATGAGATTGTTACTTTTATTATCAAAATCATAGCATAGAGGGGATGCAATTATGAAATCCAATCCGTGAATTCTTTTGATCTGATTAAATCCTTGTTACTTGCTTTCTTGTTTTATTCAATTAAATAGTTTAATTCCTCGTTTTAGTAATTTAGTTAGTAAACCAAATCAAAAACCCCATTTTGTTACTTTCTGCACCAATTGAATTAATTTGTTAAACACACAAGTCTCTGTGGTGTACATTGCTACTTCGGTGACTTGTACACTTGCAAGGTATTTTTATTACAAAGTGGATTTTTATCCATCAAGTTTTTGGCGCCGTTGCCGGGGACTTGTTGTGATTTTTAACAAGTTTATTTAATCGGTGCATGTTTGGTCGCCGGTCATTGGATCCTAAGTTGGTTCCTTTGAACGACGATATAGACAAAGTTGAGAGAGGCATTCCCTCTACTCAAGTGAATGAAACTGATTCTGAAACTTCTGTCACCGAGACAGAGGTAACTTTGAGTGACTTAGAAACTTCTTCCACCGAGGGAGAAGAATTTGTAGTTGATATGGCTTTGCAAGCACCCACTATGGATGCCTTCTCTAGGCCTCGAGTTGATACGTCTGTGTCATGCATTGTGTTGACTGATGCAACAAAAAATTATGAGGTAAAAGGTCATCTGTTTAACATGATCCCTCAATTTCATGGCCTCCCCTCTGAGGACTCGTTGAATTTCTTGAGGGAATATATGATGATTGTGTCAAGCTTTCCGGTGAGAGAGGGTGTGACTGATGAGCACCTAAGACTGAAATATTTTCCCTTTGCTTTGAGAGATAATGCTAAGATGTGGCTTATGTTGCTCCCGCCTAGGAGCATTACTACTTGGGATGAGTTACATGATATATTCCTGAGAAAGTATTTTCCACATGCCACATTAGCCACTTTTAGACAAAAAATTATTGGGTTCACTCAGGACTCATTTGAGGCATTTCATGAAGCATGAGACAGATTTAAGATGCTTTTGGTGCAGTGTCCCCACCACAATTTTTCTCAACCATTATTGCATCAGACTTTTTATGGGGGGTTGACACAAGCCGATTAAGCTATGGTCGACAACGCTGCCGGAGGCTCTTTAGGAGCCAAAACTGCGGATGAGACCCAAGACCTTTTTGAGAGACTGGCATCTAATTCCCAACAGAAGGGGTCAAGGGGTAAAACAAATAGTGTGAATGGAATAGGGTTGAGTGATGAGATCATAAAACAATTTGCACTTCTAAATCAAAGATTTGATAAATTGGCCATGAGTAGTACTTCTAATGTTGCATCTAATGTGTCATCTGTTGGTAATTTGGTGCATGATGGTTGTGTAACTTGTGGTTCTAACACTCATTCCTATGAAGTTTGCCCCACCACTAGTCCCCATTTATATGATCATGAGCAGGTGCAGGCGATGCAGTCATATATGCAAAGGTTCCCACCAAGCAACAATCAGTACGGGAATGCATACAATCTAGGAGGGCAAGCAGGGCCGAGACATCCCAACCTGTCATGGGGTGGAAATCAACCGAATAAAACTCTCCATCCCCAACCACCACAGGGGCCCTTTGAGAGGAACAGAGAGCCTTGGGAAGAGCCCATGATGCAGTTAAAGATGGAACAACAACAAGCCTTCAGAAATCATGAGGCTGCCATGCAGAAGTTACAGACCCAAATTGGACAGTTGGTGGAAACGGTACAAAGCCAAAGACAAGAAAATTTTCAAAATCCACCAGAGCAAGCCAAGTCTATTGTGACTATTTGGGATGAAAGCGATGAGATTGGGGAGGTATTTCTCTCTTCTCTCTGTGATGATGATAGTGATAATTATGCTTGTGAGGAAGAGAGATGTTTGGGGGTCATTCATGATGTCTTTTCTGCTAGTAATCGTGAATACACTTGTCTTGATGTTGGAAAAACCATACCCTCTGGTGGTGTGGATGTGTTGAATAAAGAAAAAGAAAGAAAAGACCCCAGATGTTTTACTATTCCGATTACTTTAGGGGATCAAAATTTTAATGGTTTAATGGATCTAGGAGCTAGTGTCAACGTAATGCCGTACCATATTTTCAGGAATTTGGTATTACAAAATTTGCAACCTCCTACAAGGAATTTGCAATTGGCTGATCAGTCGGTTAAACGACCATTAGGAGTTGTAGAGGGTGTGTTGGTTAAAGTAGATAAATTTGTAATTCCAGTTGAGGTCATGGTAGTAAGTATGGAAAATCATGAGGGTGATGAATTTGGGGCTCCCATATTACTTGGGAGACCTTTTCTGTTTGACACCAAATCAGTGATAGATGTGCCACATGGTAATATTGCATTGACTGTGATGGGGGAGGAGATTAGGTTCTCCATGTTTGAAAATTGTAAAGAACCTCCACCTAAGAAGGAATTTGTAGGGTACATTATGGATTTTGCGATTAAGAATTATTGTGTGGATGACGATGAGAAAATTAGGGATAATGTGGACGTTTGTCACATGGCTAGCAACATTAAGGCCGATCAACACTCGAGGAGTGACGGACCATATCACCCCCTAAATCACTCCCAAAAGGAGTTGAGGTCATCACACAACCTTCTTGTCCCCTTAAAATCACAGGTGCCTAGAGAGGAGAGTTATTTGCTTGATCTATCTGAGACTATTTTTGCTAATATTTTTGTTCAAGATAACCTCTTTGATCTTGTTGAGGAAGATGTTTCGGAGGTGAAGGAACAAACTAAGTTTGGTGGCAAGAGTCCCAACAAAAAGAAAAGAAAAAGGGTGAAGCATAAAGCACCCAAAGTTCCGTGGGCTTCACCTGAATTAATTAAGAAAGGGACCTACGCATGGAAGGAAGTGGGCGTTTGTGCCCGAGAAAATCAAAGGTGGTCAAAGGGCCGAAAAGCAAAGGACAAATCCATTGAGGCCAATCTCAACCCCAAGTAAGTGGGGCAATGGTCGGACTAACGACCTTAACTAAAGCGCTGATTGGGAGGCAACCCAAGTAGGTATGTTTTATTGCTTTATTTAATTGTTTTGTTGTGTCATATCGTCCTTTGAACCCGAGACATGTTTTTGTTCTCTTTGCTATGAGAACATATCATGTTTTGAGTTTGGGGGTAGATATCTCTCCGAGTTTGTGGGTTTATAGGGGAGTGTATATAGTGTCACCCTCCAAAAAAAAATAGAAAAATTTAAAAATTTTGTTCTAATTATATGTTTGGAAGTTGGCCAACGTCCGTGATGATTTGAGAGAGTTTTTGATTGAGTTTTGCTAGTTTGTGCCAATTTGAATATGTTAATTAAAATTGCATTAATACATGTAAAACACAATTGCACCACCATTCACTTTCATCATTTTTCTTGATCATTGTTACCAATTTAGGAGACCTTTATAGGATCACTTTGACATTCTCGGGGTCCCTAGAACATGTTTGCATAACTGTCAATAACACATCAATTAGGCTATTCGGGAAGTGATATGTGGCTATTTCTTTGAACCCTATTTGTGAGCCTTTAACTTTCTCGTCACTTATACAAAATTTTCCGCAAGAACCCCTTTTGAGCTTGAAAAAGAATGGAATCTCTCACAAAGTGGGAGGTTATTTTAGACCACCATTCGCCTTCTTTTGTACCCTCATTATCCTACCCTTTTAACTTATACACTATTTTCTTACCTTTTCAAGAAAGTGAAACTAGGGAATGAATGGGAAATTTTGGGTGAAGTTTGGAAAATCAAAGGGTTGAGTGGAAAGTGGTCATAAAAAAAAGGGGCATGTTATGTAATGAAAAGAGGGGCTTGAGCTAAAAGTATTGAATGCACATTCTCCGTGATATATTTGTGCAAAGTAAAAAAAAAAAAAGTGCCTTGCCCTCTCTAATGTTGAAGTGGAAAGTGATCAAAAAGAAAGAAAGGTGATAAATCTCAAGTTTGAAAGTATACAAAATTATAAGTTTGGGGGTTAAATTATGGGTTGGCTTGGAGCGGAGTGATAAATTTTAAAGTGAGGATGTATGATGAAGACTTTCTAGTTTCACTTGCTTGACTTCGTATGTCCTTACCTTCTTTTGTAACCGTGAACCTTGCCCGCGTTTATCGCGATACATTACAAACCGTAAAGCCATATTTGATCCCTAAAGAGTAGCCGGGTTGACAGTTTTGTTTAAATATGCATATGAGTGTCCCTTGTGCAGAAATTTCATCTTAGTATCATTGATTTAGAGCATGTGGTTAGTGACCCTATAAAATATCTTACTTTGGTGACAATGATCTCCCATATTTCATTCATCATTCAGGCCGAGGTGGAAAATTGTGGGTTAGATGCATTAATGTGATTGTAATTGCATATTCTTATTGTCACTTGTTTAGCATATTATGTGAGAATCTGAGACTTGTTTGGCCGACAACCTTGTATATATTGAGAACATATCAAAAATATTTTATGTCGATTGTTTTTAGTTGTTAGGGTAGTTTTGTTTTTGTTCAAGTTCTTTTGTTTTACTCGAGGACGAGTAAAAGATAAGTTTGGGGGTATTTGATGGATGTGGTTTTACCCATCCAAAAGATATACTCCCTCCGTCCCACTATAGTTGACACCCAAGGGGTGGGTTCAAAAACTAAGAAAAAAGAATAAAATAAAAAAAATGTGTGATAGAAAATGAAGAGAGAGAATGAGTGGGGTAAATAGTAGTGTTGGTTGAATAAATTGAGTGGTGGAAAATGAAGAGAGAGAATGAGTGGTGGGGTAGAGTGAATATAAAAATATAAAAACTTGGTTATTTTTGGAAGGTGTCAAGTATAGTGGGACGGCCCAAAATGGAAAGAAGTGTCAAGTATAGTGAGACGAAGGGAGTATTTCCTAGCTTATTTGATGCTCGAAACCTTGAGAATTTAATGTATTTTGTTAGTGTTTTGATAGTTCAGGGACTGAAGTGCAACAATGCTGAAAACGGAGGATTTGTACCCACTTTGAAAGTTCAAGGGCCAAGTTGTAATTTATTGGAAATTCAGGGACTAAACTGAAAATATGGAAATTTTGGAGGAAATTTGATTTATAAAAATTCGTGGGTTAAAGTTAAAAATAAAATCTCAAAGAGCGAAGTGCAAAAGAATTCATTATAGTGGTCAAAGTGCGACGGCAAAATTGCAAGACGGAACGAATATTGGATGGGCCACAAATGTGGCCAAACAACAAGGCCATGGAATGGAGTGGCCGGCCACTGGGCATGATCTGGCCAAGAGAATGCAAGGCTGGCCTAGGCAGAGCAAAAGAGAAAATGCCTAACAGTTAAACAATGCAATGCTGCCAAACATCAGAACGATTTGGACCAAGGAGTACGATTCGTGCGCACGAGTCACGGATTGGTGCGAGTTTGGCTTGGCAAACTGGGCCTGGAAGTGGGCTTTGGTCTGGGCCTGATTTGGATATTTCTTCTCCAATTTCTTTGTTAACCTAGGCACTTATTATATATTATATAAAGGAGTAATTGTTTTGTTTGGAGGGCAAGGGATATTCCAGCCGTGGCTACTGTGAGAGAGAGGAAGAAATAATTACTTCCTCCGTGTTTCGTTTCAATTTCAGGTTTTATTTATTTTAGTTTTGTAATTTTATTTTTATTATGAGTAGCTAAATTCCTTTTTATGGATTGGATGTAATAATTGTGGAACCTCTATGCTAATTTAAGTTTTAATTCTTCCAAACTCTCTCATTCTTATTTGATGAATTAATTATCATTCTTTAATATGTTTTAGACTGTTGCACTACCGTGGACGGTTTATTTAAAGCACACTAGTTCATCAATTAGGTTGGATTGTTGACCTACCGGAATACAAGACAACCTAGATTCATTTATTTCTTGTGGACTTAATGAGTTTCTTGAATATTGTTTTGACCTACCGGAATTTACAATAAGATAGAAATATTAGGGTTGCAATCCGAACACCAAACGTCCCAACCCTTAATCACGTGAAAGAGTCTTTGAATGAGATTGTTACTTTTATTATCAAAATCATAGCATAGAGGGGATACAATTATGAAATCCAATCCGTGAATTCTTTTGATCTGATTAAATCCTTGTTACTTGCTTTCTTGTTTTATTCAATTAAATAGTTTAATTCCTCGTTTTAGTAATTTAGTTAGTAAACCAAATTAAAAACCCCATTTTGTTACTTTCTGCACCAATTGAATTAATTTGTTAAACACACAAGTCTCTGTGGTTCGATCCTTACTATTGTACATTGCTACTTCGGTGACTTGTACACTTGCAAGGTATTTTTATTACAAAGTGAATTTTTATCCATCAAAATGCGTGGGAAGTAACTTTTGTTATTTGATCATTAAGGTAATCAAGTTTAAAATTCGGGGCGAATTTTCCTTAAGGGGAAGTGAGTGTAACGACCCTAACCCTAGGCACTAATTTAACATTCCATTATATGCATTTTATATTATTTGTTGACTTTAGGTGCTCATATTATGTCTTTGATTTTTATGAAGAGTTAGGATGGTTATGAAATAACTTTAAAGCTTTAGGATTTAATTGGGAATAAGATAAAGTGTTGGGGTGAAATTATAATAATTGAAAATAAATAAAATATTATAAGTGGTCAAGGTATTTTATGTAAAGAAGAGAAGTTGAGGTGTTAGTTATACTTCCTTGGACCTTGAGGGGCTTAAATGAAAAAGGGTGAATTATTGCTTTTAAATTTAGTCAAGGAAGCCCATACTTCTTACCTTTTTCCCTCACCTCCTTCTCTTTAACCTCCCCATTTCCCTCATCATCTTCCTCTTACTTCCTTCATTTTCTCCATTGAAACTCTCCTTCCAATCCTTTCCTTCCAAAAATTATAATAAATTCAATTCCCTTCCATTTTACGATCCGATTGTACATTCTTGATCGTGGCGGCGAGGGGAGCACATCAAGCCCGGAAAATAAATATTTAGTTTCACATCATTTTGGTAAGTTATTATGACTTCCTTCTAATAATTGCTCACTTTATGTGTTATTGAATCTCTTGTTGAAAGAAAAGGATTTTTGGTATTTTGAATAATGTTAATTGAGTTGAAATGGTTTAGTCAAGGTTGAATTGATTTTGGTTGTAATATGGTGGTCTAAATTGAAAGAAGAGTAGTATAAAGTAATTGTGGATGTTAATGGTTTAAGTGTAGGTATTTCATGTGAGTTTGGCCAATTTGCTAGAGTTAGAAAGTGAGTTGTTATGACTTCCCTTCAATTACATGCTCATGAAATATTTGATGTTGTTATTGTTTGTTATTCTTGTGGTTTGATGATTTGGAACATTTCTTAGAGTGGATGAATGGGTGAATGACATAGATATAGTGTTGTTGTTTATGGAAGATGATAATAGTAAGAGAGTATGATTTAAGTTGAATTAAGGAAGTTAAACTTGGAATGTAGAGGTGTGATGGGTAAAATAATCAAGTTGTAGATAGTCTAGGTTTATCTTACTTGGATTAAATTAGTTTGGTATCATTTTGGAAATGTTTGGGACTGATTTTGGTTCACCTGCAATAGAGGAATTCAGGCTTGGGCGGTCGCCCATGTGGGGCTGGGCGGCCGCCCATCTATTCAGCATAATGGCCTTTAGCTTTCCCACGCTTGGGCGGTCGCCCATGTACTCCTGAGCGGTCGCCCATATCATCAGTAACTTCACCCTTTGTGACCCCCGGCTTGGGCGGTCGCCCATAACAGCAGACCCTGCTCCAGTTTTTCTTCCTTACTGATTTCTACAAAAACCACTCATCATGACTCCTAACTATTTTTAAAGCTATATAAACCTACACATCTTAGGATATAAATGAATCCTCTTTAACTTAGATTAAAGTAGAATACTTTGGCTACAATATGATGTCTTATTTGGTCAAAATGGAATTATGAAAGTAGTTTAAATATTGTTCGGAAAATGGTTGATAAGCTTGATTCGTAACTTCAACAAAGTGGTTCAAACTTGGAACTAGGTCTTGATCTTTTATAAAGGTTATTCAAGTTTATGAAAGGGCTAGGTAGGAATGGTCTATGATACATGGTGGATAGTGGAATAGTGTTGAAGCTATATGTCACACTATTGTGCTAGTTTGAAATGTGTATTTATCATATTGTTACCTTGTCATCCCAAGAGTGGATTTATTCTATGTTGTTATATTGTATCCCAAGTGTGGATTATTTAGCATGTTGTTATGTTGTATCCCAAGTGTGAATTTATTGGTTATATTGTTACCTTACTTGGATTCATACTCATTGATGGTACTATGCATAGTGTATTACATGAATGTTGCACTATGGTATTGATTTAATATGAGTATACATTACCATGTTGTTATATTCTTATCCCTTTGGTGGATTTTATTTCAAGTAACTATTATGTAATTGAACGTGTTTATATTATACGAGGTTTAAGGGTATAATGGAATTCAATCAATTATGGATGTGTTCTATAAGTGATTGAAGGTTCATTATTATGAGCGCCTCCCAACTCCCGGACCTATAAACCGTGTCCCAGGATGGAGGGTCCCAAAATATACCATTTCCAAAAAAAACTTTTCTTTACTTTAACTTGAAAAGTAAACAACACGTTTTAAAAACCATTTCAAAATAACCTCTCTACACGGAGGTGATATATATCCCTGTTTTAAATCAAACACAACCTGTTTTAACAACTATACAACGGGAAAGGCTATACACAAGCCAACCATAAACAAACCAAGTTTAAGTTACTTACAACACGATACAACTGAAACATGTTGTAAAACTTTATATACAATACATTCCCCAAAAGAATAACAACCAAAGTCCAGCCCCAACAAAATAACTCATACCCTGACAACCCAAAAGGAGTCCAAACTCTTCCCCCCGCCTCACTGGTCCGGTCCACCTGTCTCAGCGGGATCTAAAACAATAAAGGGAGAAGGGGAATTTAACGTCTGGAGACGAGCGTTAGTGAAAACTAACTGGGAATGGATCCTCGGGGGATGGGGTGTTAGAAATGTCTAACTTTGGGGAAATTTTAAACTTTTTGGGGGCCAAAAGGGGTAAAATTGGAACGGCGAAAAATTGAGGGGCTAAAGTGGCAAGGAATCTTTCTGCTGCAGAAAGTGTCCGGCCGGACTGAACCTGAAGTTGAACAGGTTGTTATCAGCGCCAAGGCCGACGGGAATTTGGACCATTCTTCCATTTTTCCAGGTGAACAAGAGAGAAAGGAGAGGAGAGAATTCATCCCAAATTGTGAGGTTTGCTCAAATTTGTGAAGGAAAATCAACATGGAGGGTGATTTGGAACCAATGGCTCGTCATGGAAGGACCGATGACGAAAGAACGCGGTTGGTTCGGACCATTCGAACCATTACTCTTCCATTGAATCCGGCGGAGTTCTACCTGGCTAGGGAGAACCACAAATCCAAAGGAGGGATCGAGAGACAAGTAAGCTTCCTTCAAATTCCATTAATTTTAAGAATGTGCATTCTTTAAATGTTAGAAATTTGTCTAGGAATGAGTTAGGGATTTTGGTGCCCGGATTGGGGCTTTTGACTTTGCTATGCGCCTTTGTCGAAATTGACTAGAGTGTAGTTCAATTGACACCACGGGTAGATGACATAAAAATTTTGGTTGCAAAATTCCATGTCTAGATGTGTTTTCCGAATTTAAAGCATGTTTAAATCGGGACGGAGTAATTTTTCGAAAAAGTTCGAAAGGATTTGAAAGTTCCGAATTCGACGGAGTTTTCGAAGGGCTTTGAAAGTTCCGGATTCGACGGAGTTTTCGAAATGTTTTGAAAGTTCCGGATTCGATGGAGTTTTTGAAATGCTATGAAAGTTCCGGATTCGACGGAGTTTTTGAAATGTTTTGAAAGTTCCGGATTCGACAGAGTTTTCGAAATGCTTTGAAAGTTCCGAATTCGACGGAGTTTTCGAAATGCTTTGAAAGTTCCGGATTCGACGGAGTTTTCGAAATGCTTTGAAATCTTGGACCGTCAATACTCCAATCGGGATGGAAATATTTTAGGAAAGAAATGAGAACTGTATCTGCATTGCATCATTTTGACATGCGTTCGTGCACTCTGTTGATGTCGCTTTTGTGCTTAACGTATTTTGTTGTGTTCACCTGCAGGGGCGAGGGACAGTTGACGTTCACAACCAAAAGAGTCGGGGAGCCTTTGAGGCAGTGCGAGCGCTGTGGGAGATAATCCCGGACGAGGCTCGGGACGGAGAGAGGAGTCCACGGTAGCTTGTGGTCGACTTCGGCTTGGCTGGATTTATCAGCGCGGTAGCCGCGGTGGCTGTGACGCAGAGGGCGAGGGCCATGTACGTAGCTCTGAGCGAGTACTGGTGGGATACGACCCACACTTTTCACTTCAGATGGGGGGAGGCGACTGTGACTCCTTTTGACTTTGCTGCTATCACTGGGTTGCCTACCTGGGGCAACGCGCTGGTGTGGGTGGATGGCTATACCCCGGGGCAGTTGTCGGAGCTGTTGGGTTTTGATATCACCAATGCCAGGGGCTTAGGCATTCGGTACAAGCCGATGGAGATGCATCAAAGGACGGGCATTGATGATTATGGGGAGGGGTCCCCGAGGATGACCGTTGAGCGTCTGACTCGAGGGTTCATATGGTTCGCGTTGTCAGCGACTCTGTTCCCGACTTCTGACACGTCATGTCACTTCCCTTTGCTCGGGTCGCTGACAGACTTGGATGCCGTGAGGGGGTACGCATGGGGGGAGGCTGGACTGGCTGAGCTCTACCACTCCCTGGACAGGTTCTCGCGGGGAGAGGAGAACTCCTTGAGCTGTTTCTCATTTGCTTTGGATGTAAGTTCACGTCTTTTTCTCTTCCTTGTCTCATTTTTGTACTCCTATGTATCTGCTCTGTAGCTGACATAACTTTCCATTTGCTTGACAGGTCTGGTGCTATGAGGTGTTTAGCCCACAACGGTGGGAGATTAAGGAGGCGTACCGGTCCTTGTTCCCTGCCATGCTGTCTTGGCAGAAGAAGGCGAAGAAGGCGGTGTCGTCGAGGGAGGGCACTCGACTGTCATACGAGGAGGTGTCTCAGGCCTTGAGCCGAGAGTTCTCCGAGCGGATCCAGCTGACCTGGTGGAGTCGGATTCACGCTGGTGTGGTTCAGGTGGCTAGTGAGGTTACGCGGCGGCAGAAGCTGCTGGTGGGACTTCACTGCGATGCGATGTATCTGGGGGAGAGGGTGACCCGTCAGCATGGCCCGGGGTCCCTTCCGATGGTGCCGGTGGATCCGCCTCTGCACATGCAGCATCCTCTGTTGATGCCGATGGAGGAGTTGGAGAGGTATAGACAGGGTGTGTTCTATACCGAGTATGTCATAGCAGGAGCCGACTACGACACTTTCTTGAGGATGAGGCTGAGGAGCCCACAGGTGCAATATAGGGAGGGCGAGGGCCCTGGACATCCCCGAGATCTCCCGCTTCCACGCGCTAGGTTGGCGTACGAGGGGCTGGACGGTTCGCGCAGGCGGCTGGTGATCTCGATCCCGGAGGAGCCGAGATCTCAGTACAGGGTGGACCCCAACCCTTCGGTGAGTGCCGTCACCGAGGGGATACTGTAAGTGTCCCAATCTGAACCGCCAATATTCCTTCAGCCCAATTTAACGACTTCCACGTCGAATGGACAGTCAAGGGCATTTTGGTCATTTCCTAAGGCAATTTAAATAAAAAGGGCCTTAAAGAAATATCAAAATAGGTCAAAAAACCGGATTGGAAGAGTCATTTCCAAGAAATTGACTTACTTTACATTAAATGCAAGCAGCCAAAACTGCTTTTTGCAGAGTCAGACACGCCTACATTACCATCCGCGCGGACGAAAATGAGGACCTCAGTCCTATCCGCGCGGACATGTATGTAACCTAAAATCTACCTATAAATACAATCATTCTCTCTCAGTTTAACAAAGACAACAGCTCAAACCCTTACTGTTATATTCGAAAATACCCAGAAAACAGTTTATACACCAAACAAAAAACACAAAATCCCAACACAAATCTTGATCAAATTCAAGCCCCAAACACAAATCCAAAGAAGATAGGGTACAACCATTGGTAAACCCTCCTTCTCCTTACCTTAATCTCCCACATCCATGCATACATCTCGCATTTTAAAGATGTAAATTGCTCATTGTTCATCTCTTGTTCTAGATCCAAGAGGATCTCCATGGAGTTCATCTCCATGGATGATTCTCTACAAGGATCTACATTCTCTTAGTTTGTTGTCCTCCTCTTCTTACACTAACTAGTTGTTACTTGATCTCTTGACCTAAAGTGTGGTCACCTTGGAGTTCATCTCCTTGGATGATCACACTAAATGGTCCATATTCTTATTTTTACCTTCTTCTTGTGATATTAGTCTTTATTTGGCCTAAAATGTAGTCACCTTGGAATAAATTTCCATGGATGACCATTTTAAAAGGTCTAAGTTGTCTTTACTTCCTTAAGAATGTTTTTCCTAACCTAAGATCTTCACCTTGGAACAATTTCCATGGATGAAGATCATTAAGGTTTATAGGTTACAAAGAGGGTGAAGTTGATACATTGAGTTCAAGGATTTCAAGGATGGTCATCTTAATGACCACCTTAGAAATCCACTCTAAAGTTGATACATCCTTAACCTAATATCAATTTTCATACATTAAATATTTGTTTCATGTTAAATCTCCCCATCCCAAGTAAATGAAATGCTTTCAAGTCCTAATGTACCCTAAGGATGGCTTGATATAGTAGATCACCACTAATCATGTTTAGTGATCACTAATCAAAGCCTAAGGAAAGTGGGGACAAGCATGGATGCCAAATTCAAAAATGTTTTCTTATCATTTTCTGGTGCCAACTCCAGTTCTGATTCTGTAACTCCAGTTTACATTCTGGAATTTACAGAATCAGACTGGAAAGCTGCAAAAAAGGAATTTTACTATCTCATCCGCGCGGATAAGAATGAACTTCACTCTGGTCCGCGCGGACATAAATGAAATAGACAGACATTCTGTTTCTCAGTCATTTTTCACTCACAGAAGCACATTATTTTGGTAAATTTCAGTCAGTCAAGTCAAAACTTCATTTCCAAAAATTTCCTCTTGCAAAACACACACACACACAAATGGTTTTAAATTAGGAAGACTCGTTTTACGAGGCATTCTGGGTGAACCCTAACGTTCTTCCCGGAATGTAACGTGACCTTCGAACCCATTTTCTCTAATTTTGGGCATTTTTCAAAGTTTTGGCCCCTAAAATAAAAAACGACGTGGCGACTCCGTTTGATTTTTCAAGAAAAAATGAAAATCGGGCGACATCATCACAGAACTGAACTGTGCGTTGCTGACCCTCCGGGGGAGGTTGGAGAGTTCTTGGTTCAGGCGAACACTCTCCTTGATCTCTTCACGGTATACCGCGCTCCTTTCCTCATACTCAGGGCATTCTGGAGTTGGTTCTGGCGATACTCATGGTTTGCTAGTTTTCCTCCACTCTTGGCCCAGATTCACTTTCTTGCAGCAGAGCCTGCGTCGAGAGTTAGTGCCTGCATTTCTTCCTATGTGAGAATAGCCAGTGCTTCCTTGAACTGCGTGCGGCAGTCTAGATAAACCTCCATTGGGGAGAGCTTTCCTTTCTGCTTTATCTGAGTGGCGGGTATGTCGGAAGGTGAGTACACGGCTTCCCGAACATCTTCCCATGTAACTGGTTGATGTCCCAGTTGATCGTTTCTGTAAACGAATTCCGCATTCTGTGGAATCTCCCTGAGTAGTTGCTGGAGATGAATTTCCATCTTTCTCTTGTTTTTGAATAGACCTTCCTCTCTCTCAGTTGGCCTTTTAGTTTGAGTGCGGAAATTATCTGTTTCCATCCTCCCAGGACCCTTGGGATTCCGATTTTGTTGACTTCATGCCCGGCTTGGAAGAGAATGGTTTCATCGTCTTCGTCGTCGCTTCCATAGAGAACTTGCTTTCCTCGGGGAGGTAAGCGCTGGTACCCTTCCTGCTGTGTGGTTAGGTATTCTTTGTACTGTGCCATTCCATCTCCTAGGTCATCGGGACCGTTGACCACCCTCGTTTGGCAGAGGGGGTTAGATGAGAACAGACGGTAGTCCAGGAAGTTGCCGTGAGCAAAACCCTTGAGGTCGAACTGGTTTAGAGCGGCCTCTAGCCTTCTGTCTGAAGCTGCTTGTGACACTCTAAGGGCTTGGTCCCTGTGGGTCTTTTGAGCTTGGTTTTCATCCCAGAGACGATTCTCTTGAGCGGCTAGTTCCATGAGGGCCTTCCTTGCGAGAGCTAAACATTCTCCATAGGTGCGCGCCGTCTGACTAGTGTCCAGAACTGTGATCACATCCAAATCTCCGAATGGCGGAAATACTTGGATTATGTTGACGAAGGAAGTCAGGCTGGGACATTCCATGTGGCCTTCCTTGATCTCGACTACCAAGAAGTTCGCCCATATCTGTTTGATTGAACCCACGGGGGTGTTGAATTCTGCGATGTTGACAGTCTCGTGATCTCATTGGATCGCCAAGTCTATCAGAGCTAGCAGTTTGCTGGCGGGATGTCTGAATCCGTGGTCGTGACGACTGGGAGCAGAATCGAACTTGAGCATGTTGATACTGAGGTGGTCATTTCCCTCGTTGGAAGCTGACTCTGTCTTGCGGGGAAGACTTTCACAGATGTTTTTAGGGTGGCTACTGTGAGCGTTGTGAGAAGAATTTTATCTTTTGAGTCGCCACCTATATTATTCGTTTGGAAAACATAGAAAAACCATTTTGAAAGAGATTTGGGTTCGGGGCTTAGGTTATGGAATGGGTAGGTCAAGGAGCATCCATTCCACCCAATCCGGAGATCGGTCTTGCTAAAGAAAAGAGAGGTTTTCAAAAAAGAAGAAGAAGATTTTAAATAATACAAATAAAAGATCCATTTAACGGGATTAAATGGAATGTGGGATCGATTGCTTCGAGACCGTCTCCATGTCTTGGAGAGGCTCTAGGCCGATCCTAGATTCTATGGACTTATACCACTCTAACAATCAATTAGAAAGGGATTTAGGGGGTTACCTTGCGTGAGGTAATTTGGGCAGAGTTTCGACTCAAGTTTAGAATCGAATCTTGATGCGGACAGAGCTTCGCCTCAGTCCTTGACTTGGATCTTGATGTTTGTTTATCAACAAGGTTGACAAACAAACTTTGAGGTGATTTTTAGGGTGATTTTGTAGGATTCTTTCAAGGAGAGAAACCAACAAAATGTGTGTGTTGTCAAATTGTGGACCTCTTGAACCTTGGAAGTCACCAAGTATTTATAGGGGTTAGGGAAGTGTTGAAGATGAGATCAAACACTTCAAGATGGTTCCAGACTCCAAATTATATTGGTTGGCCAGATGGATGAAGTTTTATCTCGAAAAGAGGTTGAAATCGACGAGAAAACTGCCTTCTGCATGCTGTAGAGGGACGATATCTCGCACGAGACACGCCATCTCGCGGTGAGATATTGCTTCTGTGGACAATTCCGTCCTTTCCTCGTTATCTCGTATGCAGTTTAGTCCCAAACTAACGATGGTTAGTCAAAACTTAACGAAACATGACGAAATATTGGATTTCTACTTCTTGACTCAAAGCGAGACTTAGAGTGGTATAAGTATGATCCGATGTGTTCAGAATGGGGTGTCTACAGAGCCCCTCAACGACAAGACTTATGGAAGAAGTCATGTCTTCGATAGAAAAGACATCATTCTGAACATCGGGATGGTCGGGCCGCACGGCTTTCTGCGTATCTCTATCAGAGAATCAGACCATAACGTAGTTCGACTTCAAAACACGAAAAGGCTGCTTTAGGTATTTTGAAAATCATTTTGAAAATCGAAGAGATTTTGTTTTTTGAAAAGGTAAATTCATACTGAGGAATCAAATCAAGACCCAATTCTGAATATACCTGCCTGTCTGAAGATTCGCCTGTCTAGGCTCCGAACCTGCGGGAAATATGTTAGAAAACAAAGGCTTACCTTTTCGGTCCTTTGAGTCCTGTTGATTTTTGTGACGATTCGCCTGTCCGGGCTTCCGAATCGGGCTTTTTATTGTTGAGGATGACGATTCACCTATTTGGGCGTTGAATCGGGCTTTTTGTTTTGACGATCCACCTGTTGGGCATTGGATCGGGCTTTTTGATGATGACGATCCACCTTTTTGGGCATTGGATCGGGCTTTTCTGATGATGATTCACCTTTCTGGGCTCTGAATCATGTGGATCGAGTTGATCTTTGGACCACTCGATTTTCGGGCGACTGGTGCCGTACTGGGCGATCGTGCGTATGTCACGTTTGGCTCGTTTCGTGACTTGCGGTGCCGATTTTTCCACGTTTCCTTGCTAGTTTACCATTTCCAAGGGTATATGTGTCAAAATTTTGAATTTTGACGTTGCGTAGACGCTTATTGTCGAGGATAATTTCGTAAAATTCCAGAAGGTATATCTCGCGCGAGATATGATGTATCGTGCGGGACTTCTACTGTCGGGCAATATAAAACAGCAGCTCTTGTTTAATTTGAAAACATCCTTTTCAAAGTTCCCTCCCTAGCTCAAGCCAAGGTCATTTTCCTTGTAATTTTTCGTGGATTGCTTGGTGTTTCTTCCTTCCAATCAATTCTCAATCCTCTCCTCCCTCCATAATCAATGGCTCAAGAACAAAGGAATCCTATTTTGGGGAGTTATTTGCTAGGGAAGGATTATCCCCGCGATGATCTCACCTTCGATAGGCACGCGCATATCTCCGCCATCATTCGGGAATGCTTGGTAAGAGTTTCTTTCTCAACTCTTGATTCTTGTATTGAATTGAGCTTGAACCCTTTTGAATCCCAAACTTCATCAATGGCTTTTTTTTTTTCTTGTTTTTGTCTAGAACTAGGTTCCTTCTTGCATGCTCTGATTTTGTGCATTTTGTTGGATGATTGTTGTTGCATTGTGTGTGTATGAGCCTCCTACATATCATGGATTGTAGGAGAGGTTGATTCGGATCATTCATAGCATCCTTGGGCAAGCTTTTCTTGTACGCACGCCAAGTGTTCGATGAAATGCCCCAATGAAAATTTTCTTCTATTTCATTGATTTTCTGACATGGAATGATTTCTAATGTTTCCCTTTTTGTTTTTCCTCCATTTTGCAGTCATATAGGCCAACGAAGAATTGTCGAGGGAGCCCGAAAATGGCTAGAGCGGTGTGGGACAAGATCAAGGATCTTGATGGTGTTCGGGATAGGGTGGCCCAAACGGGGTTATTGACCTTTGTTGATAACCTTCAGGGGATGAGGCGGACTCCTCAAGTTCTTCAAGCGATCCGGGAGAGGTGGTGGGATACTACCCACACCGTTCATTTGCGCTTCGGGGAAGCAACTATGACTCCGACTGATTTCCTTGATATCACGGGGCTAGAGTTCATTGGTGATCCGCTACCGAAGATTTCGGGTTATAAGCCTGCGGGTCCAGCTGCGTGGAGGCAGTTGATCGATTTCTCCCCTAACAAGGTTAAGGGGTTTGCTGCTGAGTTGACACCCCTCCGGTGCCAGATTGAGGATTATGCGGAGAAGTCGAACGTGAATACTGATCGGTTGGTGAGGGGTACCCTCTGGTACATTCTTTCTGAGACCATTTTCGCAAACCACTCTTCTACGGCTTGTCTTTCTCTATTACGTTTGTTGGTGAATCTGGATGAGGTGAATGGATACGATTGGGGCTCAGCGGGGCTGGCCTTCTGCTATCACGCCATGGACAAGGCGTGTAGGCACACCAAGGATTCCCTGTCAGGGTATTCTTATGCCTGGGAGGTATGCTCTTTGATTTTGTCTCTGTCCTCTGCCTGTTTGCTCTGTCTGTATTTCATACTGAATCTGCTCTGTTTTCTTGTGCAGATATGGGGCTATACTGTCCTTGGATTGTACAGGTTTGAGCTGGAGAGCCGGACCCCTTTGTTCCCGGATATCAGGAGGTGGAGCCACCCCAATCGGAGCGTTGATAAGGAGGAGAACCAGGAGTGGATCCTGACGGTCGCGGAGGCGCGGGCCATGCTAGATACTTTCGAGTATGAGAGGCTAGGCCTTTATCCGTGGACCCTGTTGGAGCGGGAGGTGCATCGCGCTTGGGATGCTACCGGGATGCAGAGGATGCTGGCATCTTTGGAGGGAGATACCATGTATCTTGGTGAGCGGGTCTTCCCACAGCATGGCCGGGGTAGATTGCCATATAGTGTGCCGGTGGATCCGCCGAGGGCGATGTATCCCACCTACTCCATTCCAGATGATGACTATGCAGGTCTTTTGGTGGGTGATGCGGCGACGGCTTGTGTTGTCTCCGGGGCCTCTTACGCGGAGTTCCTGCCTCGCTTGATGGGTCCCCTCCTGGTGGGTGATAGGCGATCGCACGCTCGTGGCTCCGCCTCTGCTTCTGCCTCAGGTTCATCAGCCCCTAGCACTTCTTCCCAGTCTACTGGTTCTCTGCCTTTCGTGCCAGACTTCGGCCCTTTGAGCTATACGTACATGATGGGGAGTATGCCGATGATGGGCCACATCCCGACTCTGGATCATATTCCTGAGGGTTACCGCCTCCCGCCGGATGTCTCCTCGGTATATTTCTGTTTGTATTTCACGTATTCGTCCATATAAATGTATATGTCCGACTTCATCTGAGCACTTCCTTTCTTTTGTTGTCAGGTCACTATGTCCGCGGCCGATTACAACCGTGGAGCGACCAAGATGGCGGGACTGATGGCCCTGGTCTCGGACCTGTCCGAGAGGCTGTTTCATAAGGCTTCTTTAGCGGCCTCGACAGTGGCCTCGGCGGTGACCCCTACTTGCGGAGCCAAGAGGTCGAGGAGGGATGGTAGCCCCCGTGGTGGTGATGGCGGAGGTGCCGGCAGCTCGGGCGACTTGATGGCGTGATCCCCTCCTTTTTCTCTTTATCTGATTTCTGATGATCTGTACATATTGGCCGTGTGGGCCCAGACAATTTTTTTTCTTTTTCTTTGGTACCTGTTAGAAGCAAGTAGGTAGCACAAAAACACGTTTTCTTAATTCCTAATCCTAGGTCTAATTAGTTAGTTAATTAACTTTCTCGACTTTCCATGTTTTTTTTTTTGAAAATGGAATGGAATGGCCATCAAGGCCACAATTTTGAGCTTGATCTTGGTGTTGCACTACATATTATGAACTGTATGCGCAGGTTTTTTGAGACTTGCTTCGTCAAGTCGGGGCTAGATTGCTGCTTGAGCAGAGCTATTGCTGTTTTGCCGTAGGGATATCTCGCGCGGGACAAGGTGTCTCGCACGAGACACGCTATCCAGACAGAGTTCTCTTCCTTTTTCGAACAAGATTTTGTCAGTTTTCCCTATAAAATCATCCTGTAGTCCGGCCAGATGACTCATTCTAGCCTTTCAAACTCTAGAGATATTCTGTTAGGGTGAAAATCTTGGCTTCTTTTCCAACCCTATGATCCATGGCTTCCAAGGAGATCCCCCCAACGTCCATGATTGTCGATGATTTTTCTCTATCATCTGAAGCGATTGAATCTTTCAAGCAAGCATCAAGAGATTTTGTGAGGTCGTTTCGCAACCGATCTCGCAATAAGTTCATAGCAGAATTCGGATTCAGAATCCTTTTCACCTTGAAGAACCTCCAACCGGATTAGAATCTGTTGCAGGGTGCTGCTAGATTTTGGGATCCCTCTATTCATCTTTTCAATTTTTCTTTGAATGAGTTGGTGCCTACTGTTGAAGAATTTGCCATTATCTTGGATATGCCTTTGACTGGTGAGATTACTGTTCTTAAGTACCATAGGAATCATTCGGAGGCTTTGAATGAATTGCTAGGGATCCCCCTTGATACTTGCTATGAGTTGGTTCATCGCAAATGGGTTGATTGCTCTTCTTTTCCAGAATGCTTCAGCGGGGATTCAGATGATGACGCCTTTCATGTCTACAAATGGAACTTTTTGGCCCTTTCTCTTTTCGGAGATGTTCTGTTTACATGCAGGGACGGCTTGGTTGACTCCCAATTGGTGGAAATTGTTCTGCAGGCTAGGAAATGTTCTAGGAACATTATTCCGCTAATCTTGGGTGAAACCCTGCATGGTCTTGACGAGCTGCATAGGACCGGTGCCATGACTCAAGGGAGTCCTCTTTTGTTGACCATTTGGCTTAGGGAGCATCTCAAGTTGGTAGGTCCCCCGTTGGAATATTCCCCTTTCACATATCATACGTGAAAGTTGTTGATCAAGGATCTTTCAGCGGATGAATGGGCTGAGTTGATTGCGAAGACTGAAACTGTTGACATTCTTTGGTGTCCACCTTATTGGAGGTTGAACAAGTATGTTGCCAATACGAAGGGTTTTGACGGGGTTGTTCTTAGGGTTTGCGAGATTCCTCCTTTTATTTTCCCAGCGGGTGCTCAGTCGGTTTGGTCGGCGGCGGGATACTTATCTTTTCGAAGGTGCCTCTCGCGATGTGTCTTATATTGGTGTGGAGTTTGCGCAGGCGCTAGCTCAAGCATGGGGCGAAGGAAATAGTCGAGACCGCTGGTCGAACCTTCGGACCTTTAATGCAAGCATCTTCTTGTCTGACAAGTATTTGGATTGGTTTCTTCATACCAGCCACCCTAGTGCGGAGAAGATTGATGATCTGCGGCTTTCACTGCTAGGGGATTCTTTTGTAGCTAGCAGTATTTTGCGAAGGAGCGAGGCTCAGTCTGATCCTGCTAACGTGCGAACCGATCCAACTCAGGATTTTCTTAATGGGGATTGGTACGAGAGGCGAGGCAAAGGGATGCCTGGAAAGACGCAAGCTTTAGATAGGCCCAATGTCTTCAAGAGGCTTTCGGAGTCCGTCTTTGATCGTCTCGAGGGATGCTCTGCTTTGAGGGGCTCAAAGCGCAAGAAGGATCGCGACGACGGTGGAGATCATGTCCGCCGGCCTACCAAGTCAATGAAAGGCTAGATCTTAAGGAGTACCAAGAGATTGCTTTGATAGATCAATAGTTTTGCTTTATTAGTATTTTTTTTTCAAGGTTGTTAGCTTAGCAAATTAGTCATTGTGGTTAGGATTTCCCTTTTGTCATTAATCAAATGCATTCAATTAATAAAGGACAAAAGTAGATTTATTTATTTGATTAGACCGAACCCGGAGGCTGCCTACGTTCCTCTTTTACAGCAATTAAATAAGAGGCTCAGGTCTAACGTAGTTCATTTTTGAGAAAAAAGGACAAAATATGTCTTCTGGCCGAGGGGTAATCTCGCGCGAGACAAGGCCCTTTTTTTTTTTTTGTGCACACCCTTTCTTCTGCCTAGACCGCCCCTTCGGGTTTTCAATCTAGCGGGCTTCTTTTCTTGTGCGAGCTCTAATTTTTGCCTAGGCCGTCCTTTTCGGGATTTTCAACCTAGCGAGCGATTTTCCTTTTTTGTCAGGTCGAGTCACGCGAAGTACTTCTTGAGCTTGTCCATGTTGACCGGCTTCGGTAGTTGATCTCCGTCTAAGTCCACCAGCTAAAGGGCTCCCCCAGAGAATATCTTCTTCACAATGTAGGGTCCTATCCATCTTGGTCCCCACTTGCCTAGCGGGTTGAAAGGTCCAGGACGGTGCTCACAGAGAACCAGGTCACCTACTCTGATGTTCCTTGTCTTGACCTTTTTGTTGAAAGCTCTTGCCATTCTTCTTTGGTAAGCTTGAGTGTGTTCGGCTGCTTTCAACCTTCTTTCGTCTAACAGGGCCAACTCTTCGTATCTGCTTCCTAGCCAGTCGACCTCGTTCACTTGGTTTTCTAGGAGAACCCGTAGTGATGGTATTTCCAATTCTATTGGTAAGACAGCCTCCATTCCGAATGTGAGGGAGTAGGGAGTCTCTCCTGTAGCTGTTCGGACTGAAGTGTAGTATCCCCACAGTGCGAAAGGTAACTTGTCGGGCAAGTCTTTTCCAGTGACTGCCATTTTTCTGATGATGGTCTCGATTGTTTTGTTCGCGGCTTCAACTGCTTCGTTCGTTTGAGGCCTATAGGAAGATGACTTATGCCTTGTGATTTTGTACTCAGTGAGGAGGCGATCGGTTTCCTTCTCGAAGTGTGACCCATTATCGGATATCATCTCTTACGAAATCCCATATCGGCAGATGATGTTATGCTTGATGAATTCTACAACCTTTCTGGCATTCAAAACTTTGTAGGAGGCGACCTCAACCCATTTAGTGAAATAGTCGATGGCCACTAGGACGAAGCAGTGTTCGTTAGCTCCTATGGGTGTGACCTTTCCAATCACGTCTATTCCCCATTTCGAGAATGGCCAAGGAGAAGTCATAGGGTACAGCAAGGAAGGCGGTGCGTGCTGAAGGTTGGCATGTATCTGACACTTGTGGCACTTCTTGACCATTTTGGTACAGTCAGCTTCCATGGTTAGCCAAAAGTACCCTTGTCTGATGATCTTTTTGGCAAGCATGTTTCCGCTCATGTGGGTTCCACATATGCCTTGATGAACATGGTCCATTATTTCTTGCGCCTCTTCCTCGGTGACACAAAGGAGGTTTCCTTGGGAATGTTTCTTGAATAGACGGCCCGCAGTGATGACGTAATTAGCGGCCAACCTCTTAAGGGCGATCTGAGTCTTTTGGTCCGTCTCAGGTGGGATGGTTCCATCTAGGATGAAATGCCAAATGTCATAGTACCATGGTCTCTCTTCGGAGTTCCCAACATTGGCACATTCGGATAACCATTTGTCTTTGCAGTCATGGAGATCTATAACGGCGCAGTAGGCAGGAGTTGCACGCCGCATTATTTTGAAGGGTTTGACTGCTTTTCCTTTAGGGATTTCGACCAAAGAAGCGAGTGTGGCTAATGCGTCCGCAAACTGATTTTTGTCTCTAGGGAGGTAGTGGAATGAGACATCTTGAAATTGTTGCGCCAACTCTTGGAGGTGGGCACTGTATCTTTGAAGGGTTGGATCTTGGACCCTCCACTTCTTCAATGTCTGATTGATGATTAATTGGGAATCTCCGAATACCTCGAGTTCAGTCACGTTGCGTTCTAGGGCTGCCTCAAGCCCCGCTATGCAAGCTTCGTATTCTGCAGTGTTGTTGGTGGCGTCAAAATCAAGACGTACTGCTAGTGGAGTATAGATGTCGTTAGGGTCTACCAACAACATTCCGATGCCGAACCCTCTCTTGTTGGCTGCGCCATCGAAAAATAATTGCCACTTATTTTCTTCTTCCATACTCATGATGTCCTCATCAGGGAATCGCGGGTCTTCCCCCTTCACTTCGTCATAAGGAAATTCGGCCAACTGATCTGCGAATACACTTCCCCTGACGGATTTTTGAGTGACGTAAGTGATATCATACCTCGCGAGCATGAAGTACCATTTGGCTAATCTCGAAGACAAATATGATTTGTCTAGGATATATTTCAGTGGATCCATTTTTGCAATGAGACGAACTGGGAAGGCTTCCATATAGTGCTTTAGCCTTTGTGATACCCAAACAAGAGCAGCGCAGGATTTGTCGAGTGGAGAGTAGTTGATTTATTTGCCTTGGAATCTGCGGCGACAAAATAGATGGCATTCTACGTGTGCGAGGCGAGCTGTTCTTGAGCGAGCATAGCCCACTAATGCATTGTCGATAACCGTGAGGTACAACTTCAAGGGCTTCTCCTTGTGTGGTGGAACCAGGATGGGTGGGGAAGTTAAGTAGTGCTTAACTTCTTCGAATGCTTCTTGACATTCTTCGGTCCACTCTTGAGGTGCGTTTTTCTTAAGTAGCTTGAAGATGGGGTCGCACATTGTAGTCGGTTGATTGATGAATCGGCGATATATTGAAATCTGCCCATGAATCCCTTTACTTCTTTACGTGTTGCAGGTGGAGGCATGTCTGTGATGGCTTTTATCTTGGCGGGGTCTGCCTCTATGCCACGCTCTGTTACCATGTACCCTAAGACTTTCCCTTTGACCACTCTGAATGAGCATTTGGCGGGGTTGAGCCTCATCTTGTGCTGTCTCAGTCGATTGAAGAATTTTCTGAGATCTCTGAAGTGTTGACCATCTGTCCCCTTGGAGTGAATAATCATGTCGTCCACGTATACCTCTATTTCCTTGTGGATCATGTCGTGGAATAGTGTCGTGACTGCCCTTTGGTAAGTAGCCCCTGCGTTCTTGAGACCAAACGGCATGACCGTGTAGCAGAACGTTCCCCAAGGTGTGTTGAATGCTATTTTGTGATGGTCCTCCTCTGCCATGAGGATTTGGTTATACCCTGCGAAACCGTCGACGAATGAGCGAACCTCGTATGCGGCTGTGGTGTCGACCAACATGTCTATGTTTGGAAGCGGGAAATCATCTTTAGGGGATGCCTTGTTCAAGTCTCTGAAATTGACACAGACTCATATTTTCCCGTTCGACTTGGCTACTTGTACCGTGTTTGCTAACCATTCTGGATATTCAATCACTTTGATAAACCCTACCTTCAAGAGTTTCATGATTTCCTCTTTCACTTGCATTGACCATTCCGGCTTGATTCTGCGTAGCTTTTGTTTGACTGGCTTGGCGTTCGGTAGCAGCGATATCTTGTGTTCTACGACTGACTGATTCAACCCAGGCATATCTTTGTAGGACCAAGCGAAGACGTCGACATATTCTCTGAGGAGCTGCGTCAAGGTTTCTCTGTCTTCCCCCTTGAAGAAGCTGCCGATCTTTGTTTCTCTGGGATCTTCCGTTGTCCGAAGATTAACCGTTTGCATTTCCTCGTCGTCAACAGGGCCATCCTTTCCACAATGACCTATTTGCTTAGCTAATTCTTTTAAGATTTGTTCGTTTTCTTGATCTATCTCATCGTATGATTCATTATTAATGTGTTCGTTATATTGATTATTATTAGTTAATTCATCATTCACGATGTTAGCAATCTCAGGGTACTCGGAAAGATCAATGTTTTCATTAAGGAAGTAAGGGAATACATGTTCGGCCACCGCCTCGATTTCCTCTTTAGTGAGTTCATCGGAGGTGGAGCCTGCTTCTAATGTGAAAGTTACAGGGCCTATCTTCCTGCGGGGATGGGGAGTGCAACCAAGCTCTTTGATCATGAAGTCTTCATCAACAACTGGTCCTCCAGTGACGTGCCAGTTTAGAATTGGCTCATCACATTTTTGTATTAGTCTTATGTAATCATTAGTTGGAGCATCCCCGTTGGAGATTGCATGGATCTGGCTGTCTTCTAACCGGCACAGGTCTTGGAACTGTCGCAACATGTCTTCTCCCAACACAAAGTCCCATTCACTTGTCATTTCTGCCTTCGTGCCCCACAAATCATTAGGGATTAGTGGGACAGGTTCTGTTTCACCTGGAGAAGCATCGCAGTCGCTGAAGATTTCAAAGCCCGGTTGGCGCTTTCCTTTATCATCAGTCCATGGTTCTGAAAAGATAAAGTAGGGAGTACTTTCCCCTTCCCGAACGAAGTAGCCATTGAGTGTCTTTCGATATGGCTCGAGGTTGTAATTCTTGGCCTTTGGGTCATCGTAGCCTTTGTATATGAAACCCCACTCTTCTTCGTCATCCCCATCGTGGATGGAAGTGATGTATCCTAGGCCATGCTTTGTGTGAAGTGGGGGAACCGGTGCTGGTTCCGTTATCCCTTGTAAGTGCTTTCCGAGCCCCAAGCCAGGGAAGTATCCTTTTGCTAGCATCATTCTCCAGACAGGAAGGCTTCCAGAAAACCAAAGTGCCTTGAAGTAGTCGTTTTCATTGCAAGTTTCTATGACATTCACAGTTCTTTCTTTCTCGATCTTAAAGAAGTAATCAGAATTGAAAAGGGAAATACTGACTAACTATTATTGAAAAGCAAACTTGAAACTCTTGCCCACAAATGAAGTCTTTAGGCAAGTAGTACCCGACTAAGCTAAACTAACTACTAATTGTTTCTTTTGCAACTAGAAGTAAATAACTAAAAAAGAAAGAGATCCCTCATTTGCTTGAATTCATCCAAACTATTCCACCACTTGGGCAAATTCTGATGGCATCGTTGTCAATTAAGTCTTGGACTGCATTCTTCAAATTGAAACAATTATTGGTGTGGTGGCCATAGCATTGATGGTAATAGCAGTAGAGATGTGGAGCTCGACCTTCCCTCTTAGGTACGTATCCTTCTATTGGTTTCAACTTTCCATCGTTGTGAAGACTTCTGAAGAGATGACCGAGAGTGATATTTCCGATGTCGGAGAAAATCCTCCCTTCCTCCGCTTGGCCATTTGATTGTGGAGGTCTCGAATATGGTTCTCGTAGTGTTGCACAAAGACGTTGTGGCGAGACTGATATTCTTCTTCCATTTGCTCTTTGAGGTCGCGGTAGAGAGTATTGAGGCAATACTTGACTCTTTCATCAATGTCATCTTCGATATGGGCTTCGAGGGCGCTGCACTTTTGGGTCATATCTTCGAGTTCACTTTTGACCTCTTCAAGTTCTTCAATCAGCATCTTGGTCTTGTCGGCTTGGATGGATTCTTCCAAGTTGTGCCATGCATCGTTGTCCTCAATTTGCTGCAGGGCTTTGGCAAGTTGAGTTTTGATGTCACTTAGCTCCTCTTGTACAGATGATCGTCCACTGTCGGAGTCACTTTCCATTTTGCGGAAATCCCTAGCGACGCGAGTGGTAGGCAAATCAAAAGCTTCTCTCCTACCTCCCTCATGTTCCATTTCAGCGACAAGGGCCTTGGTTAAATCTTGGAGAGTGTGTTGTTCAAGGTCCTTCTTGGTGACGACATGCTGTTCAGTGGACATTGTGTTGGGAATCTTGAAGTTGAGTAGCTTCGGAAAACTGACAGAAGAGATGCAGAGACGATATCAGGATCAAATCTAGCCCCAACGAGTCGGAACCAGGCTTAAATGACTCAGGCTCAGTTTCAGCAAACAGAGGCATTATCCCGCATGAGATATGTAGTCCCGCGCGAGATAATCACACGGAAAGTCGATTTTTATTAGACCTAAATTTTGGTCGGAACGGAGAATCCGTTTTGAGGGGTTTCTAAGGCCTTTATCAGAACCTAACGACTAAGTCATCAATCCGATTTTTATAAAACAAAGCCATGTAAGATCGTTTTTTCGAAGGATTATATGTATATGTATTTTTTTTCGAAGGGACATCCGAAAGGGTCATTCCGAAGGGACTTTTTCCGAAGGGACTTTTTCGAGTCCTTCTTTATTGTCAATTTTACATGGCTTTGTTTTGGTCAAAAACAAGAGAATATCACCGAGTCAAAACCGACCGGTCACGGAGTGATCCTAAAAAGTCAATCTACATGAGAATGTGGCGATGCGAGAATTTGGAAGGCTAGGCTCCCCGCGATATGACAATCTAAGTGGATTGAATACGCGGAGTGGGATTGTCCAACTTCGGAGAGACCGGCGACTAGGTGGTTACCGTCATCCGTCCTTAGTGTGGGTCCCGGGTTAATCGGGGTATGTAGTGCAATGACAGATATATCATGAGTGCGCGTGTGTGATAGTCAATCTAGGTGATAGAGTAAAATAGAATGTTTTTTTTTTGAAAACTAAAAAGAAAAACAGATAGTGGCCGCACCAAGTGGTTGCCTACGTTTCTCCCAATTTAGGGAGACTCAGGCCGTCGTAGTTCCACATAAAGAGAGAGAAAGAGAGAGAAATAATTTAATTTACAACTCCCGAATCCCCAATGGACCGGACTTTAATTAAATAAAACCCAATCGCACGCAGTTTATAAATAATAATCAATTATTTAAATGAAATAAAGATTCGAGTTCTACACCTTAAGGGAGGCCTTAAGATGCGGGAACTCTGCAGATAGTGAATTCTGGGATCCCCCTTGCATGTTCGGCTCTCGTCTTGGACTATGAGATAACGGGAGAAACCAGAAAGCAACCAGATTGCCGAGGCGATATCTCACGCGAGATATGATATCTCGTGCGAGATATGCCTCATCTGAGAGCAGAAAATCGAATTTACAATTTTTTTTGAAAACCTCTCTTTTAATTTTGACGCAAGTTTAAGCCTCTTAATTTTAAGTCCCCAGCGGAGTCGCCACTGTGAGCGTTGTGAGAAGAATTTTATCTTTTGAGTCGCCACCTATATTATTCGTTTGGAAAACATAGAAAAACCATTTTGAAAGAGATTTGGGTTCGGGGCTTAGGTTATGGAATGGGTAGGTCAAGGAGCATCCATTCCACCCAATCCGGAGATCGGTCTTGCTAAAGAAAAAAGAGGTTTTCAAAAAAGAAGAAGAAGATTTTAAATAATACAAATAAAAGATCCATTTAACGGGGTTAAACGGAATGTAGGATCGATTGCTTCGAGACCGTCTCCATGTCTTGGAGAGGCTCTAGGCCGATCCTAGATTCTATGGACTTATACCACTCTAACAATCAATTAGAAAGGGATTTAGGGGGTTACCTTGCGTGAGGTAATTTGGGCAGAGTTTCGACTCAAGTTTAGAATCGAATCTTGATGCGGACAGAGCTTCGCCTCAGTCCTTGACTTGGATCTTGATGTTTGTTTATCAACAAGGTTGACAAACAAACTTTGAGGTGATTTTTAGGGTGATTTTGTAGGATTCTTTCAAGGAGAGAAACCAACAAAATGTGTGTGTTGTGAAATTGTGGACCCTTTGAACCTTGGAAGTCACCAAGTATTTATAGGGGTTGGGGAAGTGTTGAAGATGAGATCAAACACTTCAAGATGGTTCCAGACTCCAAATTCTATTGGTTGGCCGGATGGATGAAGTTTTATCTCGAAAAGAGGTTGAAATCGATGAGAAAACTGCCTTCTGCATGCTGCAGAGGGACGATATCTCGCGTGAGACACGCCATCTCGCGGCGAGATATTGCTTCTGTGGACAATTCCATCCTTTCCTCGTTATCTCGTATGCAGTTTAGTCCCAAACTAACGATGGTTAGTCAAAACTTAACGAAACATGACGAAATGGTGGATTTCTACTTCTTGACTCAACGCGAGACTTAGAGTGGTATAAGTATGATCCGATGTGTTCAGAATGGGGTGTCTACAGCTACCGGAAGCGTTCCCGATGTTGATCTGATTTGTAGCGGGGTGAGGAGCCGTGTCCTTCGCTGTTGCTCTTGGCCTTAGCGGCGCTTGTGGCTTTAAGCTTGACTGACGGCACGGGCCGGTTGCCACTGGGGCTGGTAGTCGGAAGTGATGATGAGCTCTGAGCTCGATTGGCCAGGGCCTCGTTTACCATGAGTAGGCAGTCGTCGAGGGTAACTTTGGCGTTGCAAAATCTGATAATAAGGACCGGATCCTTGGTATCATCAGGATATCTGGAATAGATGATGTTGACGAAGTCGTCGTCAGTCACTTGATCAGAGGGGTTCTTTGTCGTGTCAACCAGTTGTTTCCAATTGTCGGATAACTGCCTGTACTGGACGTTGAGCTTGACAATCTCCATGGTGTTGGAGCCCTGGTCGTAGGTGACCTGATCGGAATGGGTGCCATCCTCGAAATTGAGCATGTGAATGCAGAGATCTGCCCGCGGATCTGCCGCGTCCTCGACTTCGGAGAGTCCTGATTCGTCGCCGTCTGATGGCTCAACCCAAACGTAAGGATGCCTCGCGTCCTTCTGCGCTGCTGGAGCTGCTAGAAAAACATCATGCCCTTCGCTGTAGAAAAGGGGCTCAGCGGGTAGTTCCTCGTGGAGGACATCCTATACGACGTCCATGCATTCAAGACGAGTATGACGGTGCTTGTTGACCTTTATCACGAAAATCTCTTCGCTTGGCGGGGCCAAAGAGTTGGCTTGAAGAATGCTGACAAATCTCTGATTGGAGACAGGGGGTTTGTGTGTCCGCATCATGGCGATGCTCAGTGTTTCTTTCCAGTCTACCTCCAAATGTTGGAAACGACAGTTGAACTTGATGTATCGGACTGCTTCAGGGTCCGCCTGCTCGAGGACATTGACATAGTTAGCATCTCCGGACTCTGAGGGATTCTGATGAGATTTGCCCCGATAGTCCCTTAGTTGATTTGAAGGAGGTAGCCCGGTGCACAGCTGCGGGCGAGGCTTAGTTCTTTGTCTCAGCTTCGTTTCCTACGAGGAAACTGTCCCCTCTGATGACTTCAAGATCTCCCTGCCGGTTAATGAACTTAACGCACTGATAGAGAGTGGAGGCTATGGCTTTCATGTGATGTAGCCAAGGGCGTCCCATCAGAGCTGTGAATTCGGATGGAATTTCCATCACGTGGAATTTTGCTGGCATCATTTGCGTTTCGAACCAGAGTTCCAGAGTCACCATCCCCAGGATGGGACGAGACGTGCTGTCGTAGGCCTTGATAGACCGGGTTGATGGAATCAAGTGGCTTTCATTGATGCGTAGGGCTTGCATCATGCTGAGAGGGAGGACGTTAACGGCTGACCCGTTGTCCACCAATACTCCGGGGAGTGATATGGTGTTGAGCTTGAGAGTGATGTACAGAGCTTCATTATGCCCCGAGGCATCTCTCGGTAGGTCTTCGTCACAGAACGTGATCATACTGCCATACAGTCGGGAATCGTAGATCTGGTCTCTATCCGGAGAAGGAGAGTCATCAAGCCATCCGTTTCCTGTTTTCTTCTTGCGAGGTAAAGCCTTCGCTGGAGCCTCAGGATTGTGTTGAGGCTGTTTGTGGCGGTTGCCGCCCTTGGTTAGCAAGTTGATCGAGTGCGAGTGCCAAGCTGACTTTGATCTTCCTTTGCCGGTCCGTGCTCGGAAGCTGGACAAATTGAACCTTGGCTGATCCCGCGGGGTTAGGCTTGGCGCGATAAGATTACCAAGATGCGAGGTATTCGGTGTCCCAAGGTCGAACTCTGTTGTCGGCGGGACTTTTCGGCTTTCCCACCTGTCGCTCTAAAGCTGCATGGCCTGGAGGAAGGGAGGACTGGCTGGAGTAGAGTACATAGTAATCGAACCTCTCGGATGGCTCTCCGAGTGTACCCACACTGGTGTCTCCAGCTTCGTATCTTTCTCTCAGTTCCTGTTGAGAGGACTTTTTCTTCTGTTTTCTTGGAGGATCGCTCCTGACCATGTCTTGGGACTCGTACTCCAGGCATGCGGAGCAGTCACAAACATCGTAGCTGATGCGGACATTTGAGTGGGACCTGGCTGGAAGAGGCGGAGAAACTGGCTCTACGGCAATCTTCTTGGGCACCCATTCAATGGAATTCACACTATTGTTGTTCGGAAAATGGTTTCCGACGGTATTGGGCCCACAGGGGCGCTCCAATTTTCCTTCCTCTATCAAGTTCTGAATTTCGTATCGTAACCCCACGCAGTTGTCGGTGGTATGGCCGTGATACTGATGGAAGGCGCAGTACTTGCTCTTGTCAGCGTTGACTACGGGATTCTTGGGTTTGTAATTTGCAATGGGTTTAAGGAGACCTTCCTTGATTAACCCTTCCAGCATCTTGCTCAGCGGCATATCCAACTTTTCGAAGTGTACGGCAGGCTGCTTCTGAGTGGAATTTTTGCTTTGTGGGACCGGGTTTCTGTTGCCCGACCGCTGTCCCTGATAGATGTATTTGACAGACGTATCATTCCCTTTGCCGGGGGCCGGTGAGGGATTGAATGCAGCTAGCTGATCGGTATCTGTATGGCTGTGCAGTAGCCAACTTTTCCTTGAGATCCTTCTCGAACTGTGAGCTGACATTGACCATGGCCTGGAGATCTAGGAAGAAATGATGACTGATGAGAGTTCTGATGGACGGTCTTAAGCAGGACTTGAAGATCCGCATCTGTTCATCCTTAGAGAGTGGCTCCATGATCTTGGAGAGCTTCCAACTCCACCTCTTGTAGAATTCTCCGATGCTTTCATCTGCTTTCTGCTCAGTGGTGATTAAGTCCTCACGACTCGTTTCCCACTCTAAGTTGGATCTGTACCGTTCTAGGAAGATGTTACTGATCTGATCCCAGGTATGGCGATCCGCAGGCTTGACTCTCAGAAACCATCGTAACGCTGAACTTTTGAGCGTATGCTGGAAGTGGTCGGCCATTTGCTGGAGGGTCGCTCCTTTCGCTCTCATGCCGAGAACGTAGGTGTCGACATGCGTTTGAGGACATTCGGTTCCGTTGAATCGGTCCATCTCCGGCATTCTGAACTTGGAAGGGAGAGGCGTGACCATTCCCGGATCTGTGGATTTGAGTGTTTCCTGCTTTGAGCTGCTCATGGTGGCTTTCAGGTCTTTCATATGTTCGACCATCCAGGCTAAGGTTAGGTCCAGTGGTGGACTTTGAGGCTCGGCGCTGGGTGCTACCATGTGAGCGGTAGTGATTAGAGGTGGAAGGCTTGATATATGCGAATATATGGGGGTCTTTTCTGAACTGTATTGGGCTTTGTCCCCGGTGTTTTGGGATTTGTGTATAGGCAATGGGATGAACCCAGGAGGGTATTGAAGGATATTGGCATCTATCTGAGATGGTCCAGCGGTGCGCTGGTGGTATTGAGTGATGGGAGTAATGCGGCTCGGCCATATATGACGAGGTTGCCCGAGAGGTGGCAACGTGGAGCCTAGGTCATTTGTTTCCTTGGTTCGAAGGCACCCCATAAGTTGGCGGGGGAGGAACCTAATTGAAGGTTTGAGGAAGCTGGTTTCGGGGAATCTTCATCCTCGACTGTGACGAAAGTACCGTCTCGACCGGGGATAGGCTGCTATACCTCGCTCATTCGGAAAGCTGTACCACGAAATTCTGCTGATCTTCTTTACGCCTCTTGTGAACCTCACAAGCCCGGATGGCTTCTTCCAAAGTCATATACATTACCGGTGGCGGGGGTCCTTCCCGTCACGATTTCTCGGTGAGCTAGACATGTCGGATATTCGCCGAGGGAACCGAGGAACCGAAGAACTGCTCGACACCGCCAGTAACCGTGATTCCCGGGCGAGGCGCCGACCCGAAATCTGAACCACTTTCTGCTCGCTGCAGGGAACGAAAGGAAGGGTTTAGGCTTCGGAAAAGGGTATTTGGCTCAAGGTTTTGGGCTTGTGCAATGTGCAGTTACCGATTAATGTTTACTTAAAACGCATTTTCTCAGAGTCCTAATCGGTTGGAAAAGAGCGTGTCTTCTTTTTCACAACTAACCCTTGAGCTCTAATCAGTGGATCTCGTCACTACGCTTATAAGCCCCTCGTTTCCATTTGTAGATCATCTTTCTCGGGACGGACAATCCCGAGCGAGGTCCTATAAGCAAGCGAGTTCCACCGACAACAGAAAAAGTGAACTTAAGGCTAGCTGATCACGCAAACTTCCAACGTATGTGACGCACGGGCCACAGTCGAAGTCAACGTCCTTAAGTTAAGGCGGGATTGTGCCAAAATTTTGGCATGACCTCTCCTGACTCGCTTGCGCGAGGGACCTTAGCTTTTGGCGTTGGCCAAGTTGTGGTTGGCATGGTGCATACGGTGAGGGTTTGGTGACACGGTGTCACATTGAACCTTCGGGTATATTTTTCGGCAGAGCTCCGCGTCAAAGTCAAGGCTGAAAAGCTCAAGACTTCGGGTCGGGAACGACCTTCGGTCTCAACCTCTCGAGCTTGACTCGTGGCGGAACCCCGCATAAAAAATATACACTTGGGCTTTATGACACGAACTAATCCAAAAACCAACCGAGGTCTTGGACAAAGTGTGACACAAAGAGTGCATGGCTTACACGGGCTAGGATGGGCTGTTTGGGACGACCCCGTGCGCCCTCGAAAGGTGTCTGGCAGACCAACCGAGGTGCAACTAAATGGTCATCCCGGGTTATGGGTCGTAGTGTGCAGTGTACCGAGGCAGTAAGTGCACGTGAAGTGTGGTGTACCGAGGCAGCAAGTGCGAGTAGTGTGCAGTCACTAAAATTCTTTTTTCTGAGTAAAACAGAGATTTTTCAGAATGTGTATTAAAAAATTTTGATGCGCAGTTCAAAAGATAGCATGAAAATCAAACATGAATAGGGATGCACATACATGGTATGATTTTGAAAAGACGACAATGTAATGCCTTTGAAAAAACCGTTCGAGGTTTAAAGTAACACACGCAGACGAAAACAAGGAAGGGTAAACGAAAGTTTGACCCACGGAAGGCTTTTTTTTTAAAACATCGGCAGTTTTGAAAAAAAGTATCCTTATCCCCAGCGGAGTCGCCAACTGAAATTACCTGGGATTTTGCGCGGATGCGAAACGCGGTTATCTTTCATGGAGGGTTGGTGTCTGGGACCTTGCTTTTCGGGAAGGAGAGGAGTCGCCACGCGGTTTTTGTATTTTGAGCCCAAACGTTGAGAAACGGCTTTTGTTTGAAGTAGGTGTCATTTTTATTGGTAGCAAAAACTTAGGAAAAGGCTTTTCTGAAAACGGGGAGTCATTTTTATTGGTAGAAAAAACTAGTAAAAAACCATTTGGTACCAGAGATTGTTTGGTTTGGAGGTCATGTTACGTTTCGGGAAGAGTATATTGAGATCACCCGAAATGCCTCGTATGACGAGTCTTTCTACCTTTCTCGAAAACGTGTGCGTGTGTGTGTGTTTGCATTTTGAAATGGAGGCTTGAATGACAAGCTTAATCTTGGTTTGAATGTCAAACGTTGATTAGGTGATCTTGTTTGAAAAGACGAGCGTTTGAATGACAAACGTCGGTTTTGTAGTTTTAGGAAAAGTGGCGTGAATGCTGATTTTAACTGTTTATCTTAAGTGTCAAATGTTGACTTTTAAGAAAAGTACGTTTGAATGTAAAACGTCGAATTTTGAGTTTGAAGATGAGCGTTTAGATGCCAAACGTCATTTCGCGCGTTTTGAAAGAGAGTTCGAAGGTCGAACTCCGATTTTGAACCGGGCATTACATTGTTAACGATTTTTACAAAAAAAATGTATTAATTGATTATGAGTGTCAAATGGCGGCTTTTAAGTTTGAAGATGAGCGTTTGGATGCCAAACGTCATTTCGCGCATTTTGAAAGAGAGTTCGAAGGTCGAACTCCGGTTTTGAACCGGGCATTACATTGTTAACGATTTTTACGGGAAAAACGTATTAAATGACATGCAATCAACGAATTGGGTTGCGACTCGGACTTTGAAAAGTAAATACTATCACGATCCATACGGGTCGGACTTTGTAAATGACAGTATTTAAAGTGCGGTATCAACGGAATCAAACGATCCGGAATTGTAAAGTACGATCGACGAGCCAAACAGCTCGAAGTTGTAAATTTGCGTAAAGTAAATGACGATCAACGGATCAAACGATCCGGAATTGTAAATGACAGGAATTTAAATGACGATCGACGGATCAAACGATCCGGAATTGGTAAATGACATAAAAGTAAATGACGATCGACGGATCAAACGATCCGGAATTGTAAATGACATAAAAGTAAACGGAACGGGATCGGAACGCCGTTTTATCCCGAGATTACTTCTCTTACGGGAAGAGAAGAGGATCTAGGGGCTAAAACGTATCGGACCCCGTTAGACGGAGGCATCTACATTTCAACGATATCGTCCGAAACTGTTGTAGCGACTGGCGCGTAAACTGAGACGGAACGGGAGTTTCAAAGAGAGAGGGAGCTACCTATGGCTAGGGTCGGCTCCTTTGGCTCGGGGGACGTATACGGGATACGAAAGTGTGTTTGGAACGGTGTTTCGAGGTGGCGGGGGTCGTATTTGATCGAAATACGGAGTTTTCACGCAAAAAGAGGTAAACCGAGGCTCGGGGGGAGTGGAACTCAGTTTAGGCCGTGGGGTTTTGTGAAAGGGAGTGATTTTTTGTTGTTCTAAATGGCTTTGACAGCCTTGGTATTTATAGGTGAAATTTCAGCATGAGTCCGGACGGACTTAAAGTGAAATCCAGGGGGTTTTGTGAATTTTGGAAATTGGAGGGACTTGTTGGCAATTTCTGAAAGACTGCAAATGAGTCCGGCCGGACTGAGACTGCATACCAGGGGTATTTTTGTCTTTTCACTCTGAATTTGATTGAAAGGTGATGGGGGAGCTGTGGCATGTGAGCCACGTGTCCCTGTGACTCACAGGCCATGGAAATTTGTGCCGTTATTTCCCGGCTTTGTCCGTTTTTAAAATAACAGTCCGGAAAATGTCCGAAACGCCTCCGAAAAGTGCCGGATAGTGCGTTTTTAGGGAAAGTCGTACTTTTACGTGCAACGACGTGTGTTGAGTATGCTTTGACGTTGGGATGCACGGGGCAGTCCCGAGACGTCTCGTTGGCTTGAGAACGGGGAGCTTAACGGGTTCCGGTTAACCTGGAGCGGGCCAGTTAACGGATTCCGGTTAACTTCTAACGGATTTTGACAATCCGGATTTGGGTACTTACACCTAGTTAATTTATTAATTAGAAATGTCGGATTTTATGCTTCGAGATCGTCTCCATGAATTGAAGGGACTCTAGGCTAATCATTTAGATGGGATTACACTACTCTAAAATCAATAGAGGGATTGAGAAGAGAAACGGAAGTTAAAGGATGATTACCTTTTTGAGAAGAGATTCGGACAGAGTTTCGACTCAATCCTAAATTCGAATCTTGATGCGGACAGAGCTTCGCCTCAATCCTTGACTTGAATCTTGATGCGGACAGGGCTTCGCCTCAATCCTTGATTCGGACTTTGATGTTTGTTGATCAACAAGGTTGATAAACAAACTTTAGGTATTTTAGGGGTGATTTTGTAGGAATCTTTCAGGGAGAGAAACCAACAAAATGTGTGTGTTATGTGTTTTCGATCGGGGTTCGGGGACCTCTGAAATACTGAAAGCCATCAAGTATTTATAGGGGTTTATTAGGTGGATGAATGACTTGGTCACCAAGTTTAGGAGACTCAAGTGGATTGGGACTCCTCCCAAGGAAGCTTCCAGAACCCTCTCATGATTGGATACCCGGATTGGATGATATTTATCAAGAAAAGAGTTTGAAACGGAGAAGGAAAGTGATTCTGCACATCCTGCAGAGGGATTGTCTCGCGCGAGACACGTACGTCCCGCGCGGGACAACTAGTCTGTTGACCATTTTGTCCTCTTCAGTTATTGTGTTAGTCAGTTAGGTCCAAAACTAACGAGGTTAGTTATAAACTTAACGAAACATGACGAAACTGATATGTTTTCATCAAAACACAAAAGAGAGATGAAGAGTAGTGTAATCATGTAATTATGGGTTCAGAATGGGGTGTCTACAACAGGCAGAATCAAGTAACAAAATTATCATCAACAACTTGAAAAAGAGACTAGACCAAAAGAAGGGAAGATGGGAAGAAGAACTTCCATTTGTCCTTTGGGCAGATATAACAACGCCAAAGAATGCAACAGGTCAGACCCCATATTCCTTAGTCTTTGGTGCAGAAACTGTCATTCCTGCAGAAGTCGTCGTCCCTTCTGCCAGATATGGGTTTTTGACGCCTGAGCAGAACGACACCAACCTGACTCATGATTTGGATACCGTTGACGAGTTAAGAGATCTAGCCAAGGTCAGGATGGCAGCATTTCAGCAGAAAATTGCTAAGTCCTACAACAAGAATGTCAGATTGAGGAAGTTCCAATTTGGTGATTTGGTCCTACAAAAAGTATTTCAAAATACGAGAGAACTCAGTGCTGGGAAGTTGGCCCCTAAATGGGAAGGACCATACTTGGTAGATGTTGAGGCAGGAAAGGGGTCGTATTGGCTATCAACCTTAGATGGAGCGAGGGTTCCCCGAAGCTGGAATGTCATCCACCTCAAGTCATATTTTATGTAAGTTTCAGTAACGGCATTTCAATACAAATAAAGCTAAGGTACGAATTTCATTGTTTTATTTCAATAAAAATGTTTTTCAATTCTGTTTATTGTTCGAACATTTACTGACTTAGGCATCGGAGGTGTGTTAGCTAAGCTAACACCCAACCCTAATATGTTTCTGTTTTGCGAGAAAACGTGAAGCATTCAAATAAATCATGAGGGCCTGAGATGTCAACATCATTCCAGGAAGGCGACATCTTAAAGCTGACAAGTCAGGTATGAATGTGTTTTTATTATTAAAACAATTATTTCCTTACTTTCTTTCCTTTAAATAAATAAATATTTCTACTAAAGTCTAGTACTTTTTCTATTTATTTTATCAAATAAAAGTGACATCAGATTAGATGTCGAATACTCTTACTTTGTTATTATTTTACAAGTGATCATTATCTCAAACATTCCATGAAGAAAACCGCTTGAGACTGGCCATCTCATCTCAGTTAAAGGTACATAATCCCTTCAAAGGTTTAAAGAAATTACTTTCTTTTGTCTCAATAAGGTTTATACACCTCGCCTGGAGCGCACGATGTCAACCTTGATTGAGGTGTGTGATGGGCCCGTATGTTTAATATATACGAACTACCCATTTCCACTCAACCAATGTGTTTGACCATAAGATTTTTACAATTTGGTTGTGACATATACATGTCACCTAAGAATAAAAGGTTTTTTGACATTAACATGTCAAACAAAGCAAATGCAAGGATTTTTACATCCATCGCAAGGTGAAAACATCTCCAAATATATAAAACATGTCAACCTTCTATTTACCGTTTCAAAGTCTACCCCTGCCAGAAAATGTTTTCAAAACACCCAAGCCTAAAAAAGTCTTTACTTACCCTAGAAAAAACCAAAAGTGTTGAACCAACCCAACACTTAAAAAGCAAATTGTTTATGGCCCTTACGGACCATTACATACCAAAAAGACTTTAAATTGTTTTTACAAACTTCCCGGGACGCAGCCCGTCATAAAACCAAAAGTTTATCCAAAAAACCATTCTTAAACCTTCATGGGGTGGCTACTGCCGCAGATGTTGTACCTTCCTCCTGCACTTCGTCATTCTTCAAGCCAGATGACACCTCTCCAGCTTCAGCTACTTCTCCACTAAGATTCTTCAAGATTGAATGTTGCTGCTCGATATCCCATTCAGCGTGCTTTCCATCCTGGAATTCCTCCATCATTTGAATTTTTATTTCCACCATGCTTTTTGCAGCAGCGGCCATCAAACTTTTCCTCAGATCTTCAAGCTCCTGCAGTTGAGTGTCTTGGATGGATGACATCCCTTTCATCAGACTTTCAACTTCATTCGTCAACTCCTCCACCCTCTTGGTCAGTCTTTCCTTCTCTTCTCTGTACTGCTTCTTCGACTGCAGCATCTCTAGTATCAGCTTCCTGTTCTTTTCCTCTAGACTATTCATCTTAGTCTCTGCTGCTCCAAAACCATGTAAGAACAAATTGATAGTCAGTAAACAGATGTCAGTTCAAAATTCCCAAAGACCCTATTTTCGAAAAACCAAAACTCACCACTGATGCCATGGTTATAATTTCCTTATTAATGTCAGCCAGACCCATCTCCTCGTAAGAGCCAACATTGATAACCTCTTTAGGATCGCTTTTTCTCTTCTTTAATCTAGCCCCAACTGAAGGTGTTTCCATCTCTTTCTTCGGCACCATTGGTTGTTGGTCAGTTTGGAATTGTCCCACAAAATTTTGCAAGTCTTTGAGTGAAAACGTAGCAGTTGAATTAGACACTGTCAACAGAAAATTGAAGTTATCAACTTGGGGTCAATCGAACTTCAGTAAAATTTTGGAGAAATTAAAAAATCATTACCGGTTTACATCTCTACAGATGGTGGCACCTCAAATTCTTCTAAAATTGCTCCTACCTCCAGAGGCTTGAAAGATCTTTCTTCTTCAGTAAGCTCCAACAGTTTCTTCACCTTTTCCTCGGTATCAGCAGAAGGGGGAAAAAGCTCTGCCCACTTGATAGTTGCGAAGACAAAAAGAAGAAATTACGGATTCAATTAAAGATGGAAGAAAGGAAAACTCGAAATTAAAGAGAAGATACCTTCCCTATTCCACCTTGGTGATAAAATATCACCCTCTTCCAAAGAAATCTTTTCTAAAAAAAAATACATTGCCCGCCAACCTCTATCATTGACTGTCACCTTGGTAAATAAGGGTTTCTTTCCAGACCTTGTTTTCATAACGTACAGTGTCGAGCCAAAGGTTTGAAGTTCAAAAACTGAAAAACTGACGCTATCTCACTCAAATCTATGCTTAACCCAAATTATCGTTTTACCCTCAAGACGCAAGCGAAAATCCTCCAGATCATGGGCATGGCTTGTACAAAAGTTAACTTATTTTTTGAAAAAACTCAGTCACCAACAATGGAAAGGGGAAAAAAAACCAAGGGCAAAGGGATATTCATAGAAGCAGATCCAATAGGGAGAAACGAAATCCGCTTTAACAAAGACATCAAAAGAACGAAAGCTAGCCAAATCAGGAAAGCATTTACGATTCTTTAGAGACTCGATTTGGACATTATTAAAGATGCACACTTCCTCATCAGGATTGACTGTTAAGCCTTCACAAGCAAATTCCCTCTCCTTGTCGGGGCTCAAGGGATTTTTTGGCGCAATATCTCTTTTTGACTTGGTCCTACTCATATTGGAAGTTGGAATAGATGGATGCTTTCACCACTGTAGAGCAAAGAAAGAAGATGGAGAAGGCGTAAGAAAAATGGGATAAGAAATAAGAAAGGGCTCAGTTAAAACCCTAACTTCCACCTATCCTCGAAGAAAACGCGCATTCAATTGCCTAGGACTCTCCCATTCCCCCACTTCTTGTCGAAATAAATTAACCGTCGGAAGAAGAAGTGTGTAGAAACTTGTCTTTTGATTTCCATAAAAAGACAAGTTTGGGGACAATTGTTGTGGGTAAAATTTCAGGATTGCGACGTCTTGAGAATATTCAGCATGTCATCATCTTCGTCCCTGCAGTTAAGGTAAAAATATTTTAATTGTTTGTTATTTATTAATGATAATTGTATCTATTATACAGGGTGAAAAATAAGGACGTGGGAATATGCCTTTCATGGACTCTCCTCAACGGCTAGGAGACCAGGTCAAGGATTGAAGATAGGCATTCCGAGAATTAAGGATAGTTTGTTACTTTTGTTATCTTGAAGGCATTTTTTCTTTATAAAAAGGACTACGGATTGGAACACGATCACACACTGTTCACGCATACTCTTGTACTCCGCCATAGCTCCACCATCTCTTGTAATCCCATAATCAATACTATTGTTCGAGAAGGTAGGTGCTCATTAACACCTCCCGAGGTTTTGTACCGGCGAGATCTTTATCTCAAGGGCTTTCCTCGTTACATTGCCGTGTCGATCTTGTTTAATATTCACATCAATTTTACTCCATTGTGCCTTCCTTAACTTACGATTTGATCTTGATTTTGATCCATTGTTTTTTCATCAAAATAGTGATGAAACCACCTCTCACACCAAAAATGAGGGATAGAGTAGAACGAATATCCTCCGTCACATTCCGGCTGAAGAAGATTCCTGATTTAGCAAAATTTATGGCTTGCCCCGAAAGTTGTTCGTAGACCATCAAAATGGATTTACATATTTGACATTCCTGAATAGTTGTTTGACAAAAAAGAATACAATCGTCCGTGAACATGAGATGAGTAATAACTAGAGCGCCCCTACTAATGTCGATCTTCAAAGCAACATCTCATGTAGCACCCTTTGTTTTTCTTTTCATCGCATGAATGGTTTCAAAAGCTACCAGCACGTTGTCCTGAATGGCACGTCCCGAAACAAAGGCTGATTGAGCTTTATCTACTAACCCCGGCAATACACACTTCAGTCTGTTTCAAAGAACTTTCGACAGGATTTTATAAAGAACGTTACAAAGGGAAATCGGTCTATAATCACTGAAAGAAATAGGATTGCTACATTTAGAATAAGAACAACAGATGTGTTAGCTAAGTGACACACGAACTGTAAACATCATTACCAACTATTGACCAAAAGCGCTGATAAAAACCTGGATTAAACCCATCTGGACCCGCGGGGGGATTTGGCCGGATACATTTGTGTGACAACCATTTGAAACTCTTTTGGCGTGAACTTTTTTGACGCAGCACGAAATAGATAGATTCGTGTTTAGCGCACTAAACACAAGAGTTCTCAAGCGAAGAACCCTAGAAACACAATAACTGGAATCCGCTAGAAAAAGAGAGAAATCTCTTCAAATTAATCAATCAAAAACTGAGTTTAATCCAGCCCTAAAATATGTTTAAATACTTCTTAAAACCCTGAGAAACAATAATAACCAAATGACCAAAATACCCCAAGTTTTAAAGTCAAAATTCAGAAAACGTAAATTGAGAACGCAATTAGGAAACATACATCCGACGTTGAGGCGCCCGCCTCGATTAACGCCATTCGGCCGCCTGGCTTCCAGAAGGTTTGGTTGTTGTCGGCGCTGGTTGAGGCGCCCGCCTGGTCCTCGTCAAGCGCCTGCCTCCCCTCCAATAACCATGGCCTTGTTAGCTCCGTCGTGAAGCGCCCGCCTTGGCTGGAATGGGGCGCTCGCCTGAGTTGCAGGTTCTTCCTCTGTTCCTCCTTCTCCCCCTGTTCCTCCTACATCATTTTTTAGCTCCACGTTGTCTTCGGTTTGTTCTCTTCCTTCCATTTGCAACCTGAAGAAAAAATATGGTGTTGAGATCACCCTCCCGAAGCCAATGAAATTTTGCTCGTTGCTTCAAATAAACTTGTTCTTTAAGGATGATGGCTACTCACCGTTTAGGCCAAGATCTTTCCTTCTCTATAGTTGCCTGGTACGATTGAAATTGAAGGCGTTGCAGTGCTCTTTCACAACAAAGTTTGTCTCGTTTAAAAAATGAATGCAGTTCCGGTCCCCAACAAGAAAGAACCGTGGACAGTGAGGATAATTTTTCCTGTACCAAGACTCTTGGATCAGGAGACTGTTATGGGTATTTTCAGCATTGTGACATTCTCAGTTGTTCCTGCATGTCAAGATGATATCCCACTGTAAGTATTGCATAATATTTATTTATCTTATTTAATAATATTCATTAATATTTTACATTAAAATCAAAATAGTTAAAAAGGGGATATGGCCAAGCACGTCAGAGTCTTTTCAACGTTAAGGAGGACTAAGTCTTGTGGACGTTGAGAAGATAAGGGAGCATGCCGAGATTTTAGGGAATGGTTGTGATGCTGCAGGAATTGTGCTTATCAATCTTCCTCCACGTGGCGGGGCCCGATCACCCGGCTCCTTGACACAGCAAGAGTAACCCACGACTAGCCGGATGTGTCTCCGGCGAAGACGCTCGGGCGTGAGAGTAAGATCACAGTTGTATATAGCTCAAAATGTATAGAATAATGAATTCTGATAACAAAATGGCAGTTACCTTTCACCGTTGGGTAGTGATGAAGTATTTATATGTGATAGCCGTTGTATTTTTGGTGGTGCTACATGAGCTCCGAAATTATAGGCTATGATTATGTTCGTGGGAACATGCTTGTAACCGTCCCGCTTTGTAGGGATCTTTGTTATGGAAAGATTGACCCACTTGCGTCTTTATATGTCAGTCGACGCTTGGGGTTAGGTCGAGGTCGCCACTTGTAGATGGGTCGACCCGACCGGCGGGTAGAGCATGGTTCGTACCCGAATTATGATATGGATCATGAGGTCGGACTAATTCAGGTCGGGACTTATAGGTCGGACCATGGGCTTAGTCGACGATACAAGAGATGGGCTTTGGGCCTTGTTCGATTGGGCCGGCCTCATTGAGAATACGGTGGCCAAGGGTGTACGTGATGTGGGCTTTACTCGTCCGGCCCAACTCGACACTTTTGGTATGTTCGGTGGCCCCCAACTTTCGAGTTGACTTCGTCGACTAGGAAGTTAATGAAATCTTGTTGAAAATTTGTTGTTACTCGCAGGTCGTTACTCGTTCAGAGGTTTAGTCGACCAAGATGACGTGGCACAATCCAGGACGTTGATGATGAACGGTCATAGATGAAGGAGCGCCGTTTTCCATAATGATTGTAATTTTGACGTTTGGTAATCCATCTTGGGAACCGCTTCCCTGGTTTAATTAGAAAATTAAATTTGAATTGCTTTTTTGCCCTTTCCAATTCAGGAGGATATAAATTCGAGAGTCCTTCCCCATTTACAAGTTTCGCTGTCTTTGATTCCTTGAAGTCCGGCGAAGATATCGACGAAGGCAATCGGATAAATCAAATCTCCCATCTTCATCTGTAGACCCCCCTCGTTCGAACTAACTTAAGGTATTTCTCTTCGCCTTTCAGAATTAGGGCTTTATTTCCGTAATTTCTTCAATTCTGCCATGGCTAAGACCTTTAGTACAGAACCCGGAGCTTGGTATGGGTATTGTAAAATCAATCGTAGGGTGTATAAACATTTGAACGGTGAGTGGAGGGAGATGACCATGGAGGAGTGTACTTCAATTTTAACCCAATGGGGTTTGCACTTCACTGAATTGGTCTTGCCTGTAGGGGATAACTTAGGTACCCTTGGAACAAATGACCTAAGAGTCGAGTCGTTTCACCTCTTTCATGAACTTCTTGATCATATTGCCACGTTTTACATTCAAGGTCCCAATAAACCCTCCTTCATTAGGAATAGGATAGGGTTTCCGGGGGAATCTAGGTCGCCCCTTAGTGTATCTGATAGGACTCCCAAGACTTCTTGTAGAACTGATTCCCCTGTTTCCCCTTCTTCTTGTACAGATATGGAGACTCAAGGTGAAGCCCATGCATCGACCTCATCCAGCCCACGTATCGTTGATGCTTTTGAGGCTAATGTGGTACCGGGCAGGAATGAACAGGGTTATGTTCCTCCAAAGGTGCTTAGAGGAAAGCAGAATGTTCCATCTCGCTTGAGTATGATACACGAATTTTGCGAGGTTGATAGGAAAGAATTCGATGTCACCTTGTATAGCAGAGATGATTACTTCAATCAGCTTGAGGATACTGACGAGGAGGATCCCACAAGGGTGGCTTTCTACTATGGCCAATTTGAGGCTGGTTTAAGGTTACCCCTAGACCCCTTTATAAATGAGTTTTTAGAATGCACAAATGCCTTGCCACTTCAACTAGGAGCCAACACCTGCAGGGTACTGGTGTGTTTCACCATGGTTTGTAGATTTTTAGGATACGAGCCTTGTATGAAGGTGTTCAAGGAGTTTTTCAATATTAAGTTTGACAGCCATAAGGGGATAAGTACTCCCTCCAAGCCAAAGATTCCCAAGCTATTTGCCAATCTTCCTGGTAAGGCCAGTGGATGGAACTCCTACGTGGTGCTGGTTGAAAGTCGAAGGGGATGGGAATTTCCCTTGCCCAGTGCTGACACGAAAGGTGTGAGGGAAGAGGACTACTGGGCACCATATTGGCACAACGATTTGCGTAAGAAGCTGGTGGAGTTCACCAAAAATGGGGCTATCAGTTGGCATGCCCTGGGAACCAATAAGAATAACTTCATCCGTCTTTGGATTGATGGTCGGTGGTGGGGACGTGGTACCCATGGTTCCAGTAGTTAGGTGTCAGAGATATCCAGATTGGGTCACCCATGAGGGGGCTCGATTCAGATTCAAGAAAGAATGCCATTACTGTAAGAAGGGAGTCAATCATTGTAAGGAAAAGATAGAACATTTTGGGGGTAAGAACTCGACCATTCACTGTCCCTTGATTCTTCCCGCATTTGTTGATAAGCAGATGCTCTACTTCCTACTTAGAATAACTGCTCGTGTGTTGAACTCGTTAGTTGATATATACATAGAACTTTTTGCTCGTATGTAGAATAACTAGCTCGTGTAGGTTTAATTCGTACATAGAACTATGTGCTCGTATGTAGAGATTACTTACGTCGATCTGATCTTTTATTGCTTCTTTTTTGGTATAGTTCTATCTCCGGAGCAAGAAGCAAACATGGGCCGAGCTATCGATATTAGGAAAAGCAAGAGGAGCCGCGTGGTGCAGCCAATGCCGGGGAACACAGAGAGAGGGAAGGCGTCTGCGTCACGAGATTCTCGCAGCGTTGATGTGGACCCCTGCTAAATCTATTCTGTGGAGGAGAGCCTTGAAGAGCCGTTTTGAAGGCCCAAGAGGAGAGAATGTTGAGGATGTCAATGTCCAAGATCCCGAAGAAGGTCAAGCTCGGGCGTGGATGAAGCCGAGCCGAATGTGGAACCCGAGGAGGAGGTCGGACGCGCGTAACTCGAGCCCAAGCTAAGTCCAAAAACAAGGCTAAAACCAAAACCAAGGCTGGTTCCAAGAGGAAGTCCCATGTCATTTCCTTGGATGAAGACGAAGATGAAGATGATGGTGCCCCTATCGGCAAGGTGATTAAGATCGGCCCTTGATAGCGAGCTCGGCCTCGATCAAGTCAATGCTAGTGAACTGTGGGGGGCGAGAGTTTGGGCCCCCAACCTTCCCTGTTAGAGTGTCTTATCTTTGAGATGGTCCAGGCTCGAGTTGACGAGCCGAGCGAGGTCGTCCCTCCGACCAAGATCAACCGCTTGGCTAGGGAATATCCCGACTTGGAGTATGGCCAAGTAGTTGTCGGAGGGCGGCCGATCGGGACTTGATCCGTAGATTTACCAAGAAACCTCGACTCCGAAGCTTGCCGAGCTAGGGTCGGGCTAGCTTCCTACGAGGTAATTCTTCTAACCCTTGGACAGATTGTGCTTATCCCTCATGTCTTTCCTTTACCGTCTCTTACTTAAGCTTGATTTGACATTTTTCTTTATTCGTCCTTACAGTCTCTTGCCATGATCGACACTGGCCACCACTTATTGGAAGGCTTTGAGGAGCGGGGAGAAGCTAGCCAAGCTCATGCCGGCTAAAAAGAATGAGGAGCTATTGAAGCTTGAGGAGGAGGCGGCCAAGGTGGAGGAGTCTGAAGGAGGATAAAAAGAAACTTCGAGCCGAGCTCGAGAAGACAAAAGAAGAGCACTCGACCTGGACCGCCTATGAAACTACGAAACTTGTCAAAGATAATGAAATCAAGGCCAAAGAGGAGGCTCCGGGCTCAGGCAGGAGAAGCTAATAAAGAGCTTCTTTGTCCTTAGGGAGGAGAAGAAGAAAATATCTGGCGATCTCGAACCGGCGACTCAACAATTGGAGGAAGTGCCAATTACCTTGGCCAAGAAACGGGGAAGAGCTAGAGGAGTTTGCTCGACTCAAGTGGGAAGGTGAGCTTGCGATGCTATAAAGAAAGCTAAAGAGGACGCTATCCAGGTTTACAAAGATAGTGATGAGCTCCATGCTCACGTCACTAAGGAGGCCTGGTATTCTTCAAAGCAGGGATGAGCCATATGGCCGGACGTATTGTTGTGGATCCTTCGCTTGACATATCAATCGAGAAGCTAGCTCAATGGGCTTACGAGGAACCTTACAATACCGCGGCTCGTCAAGGCCATTCCTTGGTGCCTTACGATAATGACATGGAGCTTATCACTAAAGATGATGAAGAGGTGAAGCAGCGCCTGGAACCCTCCCGAGGTAGCAAAGTTAACTTTGACACTATCCTGGCTGAACTTGATGATTATGAGGACCCAGATTTTGATGAAGAGACCCCAAAGTACACATTCGGTGATTCACGGAAGGTGGTTTACTGCATCGAAGATGTTCTTGGTGAGCCATCTACCGTGGGAGGTCAGGCGGCGATCTGCACTCGGCTGGCCGAGGTGGAAGGCACTCCCCATGAATAGATTTTGGTTTTTGATGGTTATTGTAATGGAACAAGCTTCAAACACTTTTACTTTTTGTTCTTGATACTTGAATGCCTTGGCCCTATTTCATGGGAGGCATGATACTTTTTGTAATATTTATTTGTCTAAGTCTTGGCCCACTTTGGGAGACTTATTTCTATCTTAGGCGACTTCTTTTATTGCATGTTGTATGCCTTTGATGCGAGTGTCGAGCTAGATGTAGATAGGATAAATGTGTCAACTTAAGTTTAAAGGTGACTTGATCCGTATTGACTTAGTCGACCTCAAACTTGGTTGACATTCTTGTGAACAAGATTGACTATGAGTAAAACCCGCTTACATTGTTGAAGCCGACCTAAGGGTCGAGCTAATTTAAACAGTGACTAAGAGTCGAGTTGTTAGAACGAAGTCGACCAAGAGTCGGACTTGTTAAATAAACAAAGCCGATTGAGAATCGAGCTTGTTAAAACGAAGGCGACTAAGTGGTCGAGCTTGTTAGAACGAAGTCGACTAAGAGTCGGACTTGTTAAATAAACGAAGGCGATTAAGAATCGAGCGAGTAGATCGAAACTTGACTAAGAGTCGAGTTTGTTAGAACGAAGTCGACTAAGAGTCGGACTTGTTAAATGAACAAAGCGATTAAGAATCGAGCTTATTAGATCAAGCCACGACTAAGAGTCGAGTTTGTTAGAACGAAGTCGACTAAGAGTCGGACTTGTTAAATGAACAAAGGCGATTAAGAATCGAGCTTATTAGGACGGGCGACTAAGAGTCGAGCTCGTTGGGATTGGTGTAACACTATGTTTGATCGACTAAACTGCACTTTTTATTGAATTGGGAAACATGCTTACATCATCTTGAAACTGGAACAAACACAAACTTGAACTTGGCCGAAAGCTAGAAGTAATATTTGATCAGGTGAGTAGCATGCCAAGGATGTTTCAACTCGTCACCTCCGGGTGGGCTATCATGTAAGTTCCTTCCTTGACGACTCGAGTGACTACATAGGGACCTTCCCGGTTAGGAGATAGCTTGTTCTGGCTTTGGGTCCTTCTACCCGTTGCTTCAATCTTTCTCAACACGTAACCTCCAACCTGGAACGACCTTGCCTTGACCTTCTTGTCGTGGTAACTCTTAGTTCGCTGTTTGTAGTTGACCATTCGGAGGTAGGCATTTCTCGCTTCTCGTCGATTAGATCCAGGTCGATCAACTGTTGGTATCATTTTGCTCCCGATTGAAGAAAGTCACTGCGGTAGGGAATCTGAGCTCGGCGGTGCCATGGCCTCGACCCATATGTGAGAGCGAAAGGGGTTTCTCCGTAGGCCCCGAGTGGTTGTACGAACTGCCCAAAGAGCAAGGGGGAGTTCGTCCAACCAATTGTTACGTCGACCTACGAGTCCTGTCTTGAGCGAAGATAGAACAAGCTTATTTGCTGCCTCAGCTTGCCCATTTCCTTGAGGATATGCGACAGAAGATTGCCAATGCTTGATTCCTACCCGATTCATCTCTGCTTCGAAGGCTCTTGAGAAGCGTAGTCCGTTGTCGATACTATGGCTCTTGGAAAACCAAATCGGCACCAAATGAAATCATGAATGAAGTTTATAGCATTCTCCTCCGTGATGCGAGCTAATGGTTTAGCCTCAACCCATTTAGTGAAGTAATCTATAGCAACGATCACATACTTGCAATTTCCTCGGGCGGGAGGGAAGGGTCCAATCAAGTCGACACCCCACATGTCGAATGGCCGGCCGCAATTACCGGAGTCACGCTCGGTTGTAGGCATATGAGGTAAGTTGGCAAACCTTTGGCATTGATCACATTGCTGAACAAAGTTGTGAGTGTCGGCTCTCATATGTGGCCGAGGTATCCCAAAGTGATTAACTTGTCTCGCAAGAGTTACGGCCCCGGTGTCCACCACAGATCCCAGTGTACTTCATGTATCAATAGGGCGACCTCTTGAGGGTGGATGCACTTTAGTAATGGCCGAGTATAGGATCTTACGAGCAGGTCGCCTCCTTGAATGACATACCTCGGAGCTTTCTTTTGACGGCTCGAGCCTTCTTCTCATCATCCGGTAGCTCGCCACTTTCTAAGTATGCCTTCATTTCCTCGATCCAACACTTTTCCCGAGTCCAATTTCTTGAGGGTCATCTATGCATTGAATCTTTATCCTCTCATAAGCCGGATTTTCAAGGAAAGAGATGGGCTCATCATGTGGCTCCTCCGAGGTAGCTAATTTCGAGAGGAGGTCGGCCCCTAGCTCGTTGTCTTCCCTTCCAATCCTCTGAATCTCCCAGAATTCCAAGTCTTTTATCAGCTCCTTCACCAGGTTGCAGTATTTGATCAACGTGGCACTAAGCACCTCGTACTCGCCTCTGACCTGATTGACTATCAATTGTGAATCACAGTAAGCCATGATCTTAGTTGCTCCAAAGCACTTGGCGTATTCTATGGCCGCTATCAAGGCCTCATATTCAGCTTGGTTGTTGGAAGCATCGAACTTGAACCTTAGGGATTCTTCATACACGGTTCAGCATTACGCTCGATCAAGACAATTCCGGCTCCACTAACATTTTTGGTCGGCGACCCATACGAATAGACCTTCCAACAATCGTCGGGAAGGCTAATGACGACACTGGGACTCTGGCTCTTTCCCCTTAGCTTTTTCTTTAGGACCTCGTTGCTCGTTGTCTTCCTTGGTGAACGTAAGCTCGACCAAGAAATCAGCTAGAGCTTGAGCCTTCAACGCCTTTCGAGGTCGATACTCAATGTCAAATTCAGTGAGGGCAATTGACCAATTGAGCAGTCGTCCTGAACTTTCAGGCTTGTGCAGTATCTTTCTCAAAGGGGCATTTGTAAGAACCACGATTGGATGAGCTAGAAAATAAGCTCGCGGTTTCCTTGAAGCTACGACAAGAGCATAGGCGACCTTCTCGGCGTTGTAATACTGCTTTCCACATCCGATAAAGCTTTGCGATATAGTACGCGAGCTTACGAAGCCCTTCATCCTCTCTAATCAATACCGCAACAGAATCGACTTGTCTCCCAGACGGTATACAAACAAGGTCGCTCTAGTGGTCGGGTTACTCAAGAGAGGTGGAGTAGTGAGATAGTCTTTCAATTGTTGGAACGACGAATGACATTCGGTCGTCCATTCAAAGCTTTTCGTCCCCTCAATGCTTTGAAGAAGGAGAGACCTTCTGCTTGATTTTGATATGAAGCGACCAAGAGCTGCTACCCTTCCGTTAAGTCGCTGCATCTCTTTGACACTGGTAGGAGCCTTCATGTCAACTAAAGCCTTTATCTTCTCTGGATTAGCCTCTATGCCTCTTTGAGATACCATGAATCCCAAGAACTTTCCAGCAGCTACTCCAAATACACACTTGCTAGGATTGAGCTTCATGTCGTTTGCTCTCAAGTTGGCGAATGTTTCTTTTAAGTCGACCACGTGATGTCCAGTCTTAGTTTTTATGACCATATCATCAACGTAGGCCTCCATGTTTCGGCCAATTTGAGAAGCAAAGACCTTGTTCACCATGCGTTGATAGGTTGCTCCTGCATTCTTCAATCCAAAAGGCATCATATTGTAGCAGTAGATGCCTCCAGCCCGCTTGAAATGCCGTCTTGACTATATCATCCTCATGCATTTTGATACGGTGGTACCCGAATAAGCGTCGAGGAAACTGAGGGTGGAGTGGCCAGCAATGGAATCAACTAGCTTGTCGATTCTGGGGAGAGGGTAGCTGTCCTTTGGGCATGCAAGGTTCAAGGTCGTGAAGTCGACACACATCCGCCATTTGCCGTTTGATTTCTTCACCATGACCACGTTGGCCAGCCATGTTGTATGAACGGCCTCCTTGATTATACCTGCACTTAAAAGTTTCTGTACCTCAGCTTTGATAGCCTCTTCCTTGTCACGAGCAAAACTTCTCAACTTTTGGGGTCTAGGTTTTACGGTCGGGTTGACTTCAAGTCTGTGAACAGCGACCTCTTCCTTGATTCCCCTCATGTCTTCCACCCTCCATGCGAAGACATCATTACTTTCCTTGAGTAGCTCGATGATTTCTGCTCGTTCCTCAACTGACAGCTGCTTCCCAATCTGAATTTTTTGGTCGGGGTAGGAAATGTTGGTGATTACTGACTCTAACTCGTCCACAGCTTCTAGCTCTGGTCCATCCCTGAATTGTAGAGTCTCGATTATTATTTCTCTGACCTTTTGCCTTTCCTCAGCTCCCAGATGTGGAGCTTCCTCAGCTATCATGTCATCCAACTTGTCTGCAACCTCGCTGGTGGTGGTGGCCCCCGAGTTATTGTCGAGCTGGAGGCATAGGTTGCCTATGATGACTTGATCGACCATAACTACATCTGAATCGACCTCAGTGGTGTTAGAGTGACGTGTCGACTCGAGCATGACCTCGTCATTTGAGCGATAGGTCGACTCTTCCACGTTGGTGATTGTTGACAGTCGGGTAGTTTTGGTGACTGATTGAGACAACTTCAAATAGCCATCAGCTGTCTCGATCTCTAGCTCTCTCTTCTTTCTTTCCCGAAGAACATGGTCCAGGTAGGCTCGAGCTGTGCCTTGAACGCAGCCTACTCCCGCAGGTGTGGGGAACTTGACTCGTTGATGAGGGATAGACGCTACCATTCCAAGAGTGACCTGACCAGGAATACCAAGTATGGCAGCATAGTCACTGTTTACATCAATTACAATAAATTGTACCTTCGAGACAATCCTTTGGGGGTACTGGCCTAGGTCGACGTCGAGCTCTATCTGGCCTTTAGCATCAACTCGATGGTTGGTAAAGCCCTCCAACCTGCCATCATATCTTTCCAACTGCTCGTCATTAAGACCCATCTCTCTGAAAGTCTTGTAGAACAAAATGTCCTTGCAGGCCCCCGTGTCGACTAGGAGTCTGCTCGTCGTACATCCGTCTATGAGACCTGGGATGACGAGAACTTGCTCCCTAGCCGCCATATTAGTTGCCAATTCATGGGGGTAGAAGCTGATCGCTTCATCTCTGATTTCTCTCCTTGGAGGTACATGTGGGGCCTTATTGGTGGAATATCTTGTGCTTGATGGCCGTGTTGCTCGCTTGTTCGGTGATGACCCCTGTGTTCGCCTAGGCCGCCTAGGTCACTGTTGCCCACTGGGCTGATCACCTCCTCCAGCTTGAGGCTTTTTCACATAAGCGTCGAGCCTCCCTTGGTCGACCATTCTTTGTATGATGCGCTTTAAACCCAAACAATCCTCTGTGAGGTGTCCTGTGTCCTTATGATAATCACAGTACTTGCTGTTGTCCCTTCTGAACTTGTTACCTGGGTTCATCGGGACAGGTGGAGCTAGTTCGACGGCATTCATAATTTCTGTTCGACTCACCGTTAAGGGAGTGAAAGCCTCGGGCACCTTCTCTGTTGCCCTTGTCCTGTTTTTGCCGTTTTTATTGTTCCCTCCATTCTTGTTGGAGTCCTTTTTATCATCAGGGACCTCAACCTTGGGGCTCTTCCCATTCTTCTTATCTTTCCTTTCTTCAGCTAGGGCAACATTGTACACCTTTTCGAACAACTCCTGTCGAGTTGTGACCGTTCGGACTGTAAGCTCGTAATCCATGGCTTCCGAGGAAATACCGCTTCGGAAGCAATTGATCACCTCCCTGTCAGTGAGGTCCTCCTCTATTTTATCAACCATCTCCTTAAATTTAGTGAAATAGCTCATCGAGCTTTCATTCTTGGCCTGCACCAAGTTGTTCAGATCAGTGACAGTCACTTTCCGAGCTCCAGCAGTCGAGAAGCGATCTAAGAACTTTGTCCTGAAGCATGTCCAAGTATCGATGCTTCCCGTGGCCAGACCGTTGAACCAAGTTAAAGCTGCCCCAGTGAGTGTGCTTAGGAGGGCTTTGCACATGTTGTCGTCCTCATTTGCGACAAAACACATCGTGGCTTCCAGATGTGCTATATGACTCCTTGCATTGGTCGACCCCGAATACTTCTCCAGAAGAGGCAACCTGAATGTAGGAGGAGGTCGACTATCTCTGATTTCTTTGGATAAAGGTCGAAGAGCAAAGTCAATTCGTTCGACCTTTCCAATCTCCTTTTTCTTTTCCTCCTCCCATTGTTCGAACTTCTTTTTCATCAATAGCCATTCCCTGGCGTCGGGTCTTTCATCTCCTGGAGGGGGAGCAACATTTGACCTCTGTCCTTCACTCCTATCTCTGTAAGAAGGAGCTCTTTCTGATCTGACTGGAGACCTATGTCTGTCATTCCTTATGGGCGACCTGCGCCTCTCATTCCCAGATGGCGACCTGCGCCTATTATCTCCATGTGGCGACCTGCGCCTTTCCCCTCTCACAGGCGACCTATGCCCATTCCTGTCTCTATGAGATCCTGATCTCTGCGTTCGCGCTGGAGAAACATGCCTGTTTCTGTTGGCTGTCAACTGAGTCCTCAAATCAGATTGAGCCTCCTGCTCCCTGTTTCTGTTGAGGCTAGCCCTTAAATCGTTACTTGGGACATGAACGATAGTAGGAGCTCGCTGAACTATCCTGTTTTCACCATTTTGTCCCACACCTTCATTTGGCCTAACACTCCTGGCCTGTTGCCTATCAGAGACATGAGTGGGAGCCATTCTTTCTGAGCGTATGTCGGCTTGCTCTGCCTCCTCCATAGCTATCAGATCTGCCAAAATCTGGGCTCGTTCCAACAACATTTCTTTCTTGCTCATGGGATTAGTGGAGGGACCTGCCCTGCTTCCCATATTCACCTGCCCAGTTGGACGTTTTGGGTGAGGTGGAGCTCCTTGTCCTTCCATAGGACGCTTTTCCCTCCTTGCATCTGGCAATCCCCTGCCATCAGCTACGCTGTTGGAGCGTGTCGCCCTAGCATGATGTCGTTGAGGAGGGGGAGGAGGCAAATCTGCATTTCCAGCGTTTGTATTGGTGTTGTTGTTCACCTCATTGAACTCTTCAGAAGCATCTTCTACATGCCCGTCTGGTGTCACCATTGTAGTAGGTTGATGAGATTTTTCGAGGTCAAGCTAAAGCACGATTCCCGGCAATGGAACCAAACTGATGCTGCAGGAATTGTGCTTATCAATCTTCCTCCACGTGGCAGGACTGATCACCTGGCTCCTTGACCTGAAAACAGAACCCACGACTAGCCGGATGTGTCTCCGGCGAAGACGCTCGGGCGTGAGAGTAAGATCACAGTTGTATATAGCTCAAAATGTATAGAATAATGAATTCTGATAACAAAATGGCAGTTACCTTTCACCGTTGGGTAGTGATGAAGTATTTATATGTGATAGCCGTTGTATTTTTGGTGGTGCTACATGAGCTCCGAAATTATAGCTGCAGTTATGTTCGTGGGAACATGCTTGTAACCGTCCCTGCTTTGTAGGGATGCTGTTATGGAAAGATTGACCCACGTGCGTCTTTATATGTCAGGTCGACGCTTGGGGTTAGGTCGAGGTCGCCACTTGTAGATGGGTCGACCTGACTGGCGGGTAGAGCATGGTTCGTACCCGAATTATGATATGGATCATGAGGTCGGACTAATTCAGGTCGGGACTTATAGGTCGGACCATGGGCTTAGTCGACTGATACAAGAGATGGGCTTTGGGCCTTGTTCTGATTGGGCCAGCCTCATTGAGAATACGGTGGCCAAGGGTGTCTGTGACTGGGCTTTACTCGTCCGGCCCAACTCGACACTTTTGGTATGTTCAGGTTGTTATCTTTATTATCTTGTTTGTTATTTAAGGGGACATGGAGATTAATACACACACGGTCACTCTACATACACACTGCTTGTAAACACCTCCATTGTCTTCCAACTTGTAACTACGATTTTCATAGTGAAACGTTAAAGGTTGGAGACCTAACTCCCGGGGGTTTTTTCGAAGAGGTTATCATCTCTAAGGTTTTCCTCGTTAACAAAATCCTTGTGTCCTTTATTTTCATGCACTTGTTCCATTTGATCGAATTCCAAAGTCCCCTCCTTATTGTTTAAATTCATACACTCTTTAAGTTAAGATTCGACATTATTGTTTTTTCTACCAAAACAATTTGGCGCCAGCGAAGGGAGACTTTGTCTATTGGTTATTTTGATCATTTCCTAAAAAGATTCATCATGTCCAACTGAAATTACCAGGGATCCGGCCTAGAGCGCGGGAGGCCCGTACATCTCGCATTCGTGTCGCTGTTCGGGAATGTTTGCCCGGATCCGAGAGGCAGCGCGTTCGCGCCCCGGCATCTGGCTTATTCCAATTTAGCGTTAGTTGGAGGTGTCTCGCTGTGTTTTGCTTTGTAGAGTCGCCACGCCGTTTTTATTATTAAGCCCAAAACATTGAAAAAGGGCATCAGTTTAAAAATAATAATAAACTGTTTTTGTGTGATGAGATTTTGAGTTCGGAGGTCAGATGACTCCTCGGGAAGAGAATATTAGAATCTTAGAGCTCACCCGAGTCACCTCGTAAAAACGAGTCTTTCGGATACCCCTAATATTCATTAAATATTGTGTGTGTGTGTGTGTGCTTTTAAAAATGCATGCTGTGTCGGATGTCTACATTGTACATTGCGTATTGAAATGTATTGAAATAGTAATGGAAGGAATCCTTACCAATGTTGGTTCGTGTCTGTCTTCTGCTGGGGAATAGTGTTTGAGGATGGAATGATGTTCCGGCACGGATCGGGATTGCTTCGGGAGGGGCCGGTTGTCTGCGGACAGAGTTTCGGCGTGAGTTGAGATTGTAGGCTGCGTTAGGGCAGAGTTTCGGCGTGAGTTGGGATGGCAGGAGTCACTCGGGCAGAGTTTCGGCATGCGTTGGGATGGCAGGAGTCACTCGGGCAGAGTTTCGGCGTTGTTTGGGATCGCCGGTTTGACTCGGAAAGAGCCGGGACGCCTTGGAAAGACCAGGCAAGGCCTCGGAGTACCACGAGGGGCCTCAGAGTACCTCGAGAGTGCCTCGGGGCAGCGAGGGAGCGTCGCGGGAGTGCTCGGGGAGGCTTCGGAGCACCACGAGGGGGCTCGGAAGACCTCGGAAGGATCCGAAAGGGGCCGGGATTTCCCCGAAGGGTCTTAGAGGGGAGCCTGAAGGCTGGGGGGAGAGGAGAGAAGAGGGAGGTGTGTAAAATGAGGGAGGGGGAGCCCTCTATTTATAGTAGGAGAAAACTGCAAAGAGGTCCGTACGGACCTCCCAGGTTATCCTGATTTTTGGTTTTCCTCGATTTGAGGGAATATGTGATGATGGTGAATATTCTGTAATTATGATGTCCCCTGTGCAAAGAGGTCCGTACGGACCACCTCAGCATGCAAAGAGGTCCGTACGGACCAACCATGCATGAGGGTAATCATTTTCTCCGGGATTTGAGGGAATATTGTGGACTTTAAGGGGATTCAGTAATTATTAAAACAAAGAGGTCCGTACGGACCACTTATGCTTTTCCAATTTCCTGAAAATTCCCAAAAGGTCCTTTTGTCTCTTTTTATCCCAGAAAGGCTCATCCCTTGGTTTGGTTGAGGGTTTTTTTGAGGGTTTTGAGTGCCATAGGTCTTCGAGACTGTGTTTGTGAGTCTGTGGTGTTTCCCATGTGCTCGGAAGAGGGTGATCCAGATTGGGGTACTTACAGAAGCCCCTCAACGATGTCACTTACGGAGGAAGTGGGGTCGTTGATAAGATAAGGGTCCTAATCTGGATCGCGTGCTGGGAGAGGAAGTGACCGTGGAGGTCGGGGTGAGGACGTGGCGGTGTCCTAATGTGTGACCGTTTAGGTCAGTTGGCTGGACCCTGTGATAGGATTCCTACGTATCCCTGGCAGGAATCAAGCCTGATCGTAGTTCGTGTGTGGGGTGAGTGTTGTAGTGCACGAGGACGGGAGATGTCCTCTGACTAAGACTCTATGGGTGGACGTGGTGGTGTCCTGGGTGATCGTATAGGTCGATGGCTGGACCCTGTGATAGGATTCCTACGTATCCCTAGCGGGAATCAAGCCTGGACGTAGCTCAGAGGTCGTGAAATTGTGAGTGCATGTGGGCGTGATGGTGCCCTGAAGTATCTTGTGACAGCCAAGGTCAGTGGTAAGGACAGGATAGTGTCCTAAGATGTGGTGACCGCCGAGGTCAATTGTGAGGACGTGGTGGTGTCCTGGGATGGAAACTTTACGATTTTCCTAATCGGGTGGTTTAAGGCCTTACGGGCCGGAGATAGTGATTTGGGAGGTTTATACGGTCTTCCGGACCGAGTGGTTTAAAGCCTTCCGGGCTGGAGGTAGTGTGAGGACTTGAATCGTCTTCTGGTTGCAGTTTGCCATGCGTGAGGACTTGAGTCGTCTTCTGGCTGCGGTTTGCCATGCGTGAGGACTTGAGTCATCTTCTGGCTGCAGTTTGCCATGCGTGAGGACTTGAGTCGTCTTCTGGCTGCGGTTTGCCATGCGTGAGGACTTGAGTCGTCTTCTGGCTGCGGTTGTGTCATGTATGAAGACTTGAGTCGTCTTCTGACCGCGGTTGTGTCATGTATGAAGACTTGAGTCGTCTTCTGACTGTGGGTTTTGCCATGTATGAAGACTTGAGTCGTCTTCTGACTGTGGGTTTTGCCATGTATGAAGACTTGAGTCGTCTTCTGACTGTGGGTTTTGGTTCAGGAGTATGATCCTAGTGTTTGAGACTTAGTCCAGGAGTATGAACTTAAGTTGAGGCTGGGTTCAGGAGTATGAACCTGGCATTTGAGACTTAGTTCAGGAGTATGAACTTAAGTTGAGGCTTGGTTCAGGAGTATGAACCTGGCATTTGAGACTTAGTTCAGGAGTATGAACTTAAGTTGGAGCTTGGTTCAGGAGTATGATCCTGGCGAGGCTTTTTTGTGAGGCGTGGTTGCCTTGTGCTTGATTTCGAGAGGCGGGATTGCCTTGTGCTTTGTTCGCTGGGGAGAAGGTTGGACCTATGACGGCCGCCGGTGTTCGTCTGTTGGGGATCATTGTGGCCTTGTAGGGGCCTTTTCATGCTGAGAGGGTGACGTCGAGCTTACTTTGATGGCCGGTGCTTGCGTTGTCATTGAGCATTTTGGAGGCGTTTTGTGCCTTGAGATTTGTGCTGGGAGGTGTTGGCTCCTTCTTGCGGTTGTTTTTCCGTTGAATGGGCGAGGTTCGGGCTTACATTGACGGCCGGTGCTGGGGATATGTAGTCTTGTACGACTTCCTTTTGACTTGTTGGGGAAGGAGCTCGGGCTTACTTTGATGGCCGGTGCTTGCGTTGCCGGTGAGCGGGTGAAGTCCGGGCTTACATTGACAGCCGGTGGTTGAATTGCCGTTGAGTAGGCGAAGTCCGGGCTTACATTGACGGCTGGTGTTTGAATTGCCGTTGAGTAGGCGAAGTCCGGGCTTACATTGACGGCTGGTGTTTGAATTGCCGTTGAGTAGGCGAAGTCCGGGCTTACATTGGCGGCCGGTTGTTGAATTGCCGTTGAGTAGGCGAAGTCCGGGCTTACATTGACGGCCGGTGTTTGAATTGCCGTTGAGTAGGTGAAGTCCGAGCTTACATTGACGGCCGGTTATTGAATTGTCGTTGAGTAGGCGAAGTCCGGGCTTACATTGACGGCCGGTTGTTGAATTGCCGTTGAGTAGGCGAAGTCCGGGCTTACATTGACGGCCGGTGGTTGAATTGCCGTTGAGTAGGCGAAGTCCGGGCTTACATTGATGGCCGGTGTTTGAATTTCCGTTGAGTAGGCAAAGTCCGGGCTTACATTGACGGCCGGTTGTTGAATTGCCGTTGAGTAGGCGAAGTCTGGGCTTACATTGACGGCCGGTGGTTGAATTGCCGTTGAGTAGGCGAAGTCCGGGCTTACATTGACGGCCGGTTGTTGAATTGATGGGTTAAGGACCATATTGCACTGAATTTGTTGAAATAGGCCTTAGGACAGCCAGGGGTAAAGATTATAAGGGCAGAAAAGTAATTTGGCCCCTCGTTGCAAGAAGGTCCGTACGGACCAACCTGGGATGTAAAGAGGTCCGTACGGACCAAGTTGATTTTTTACAGTTCCCAGGTTTTGACTGGGATAAAAACCGAGGCATCCCCTTCATTTCCCATTCCCAGCCACGAACCACCGAGAGAGAGAGAGAGAGAGGAAAAAACCTCCATTGTTAATCAAAATCCTCCATTTTTAGCTTGAATTGCTCGCAATGGCGTAAGGATCTCTGAGGGTCGTCGACAACGCAGTCAAGAAGTGATCGAGCAACGGATGGAGCTCCAAAGAAATTGGATCTCCTTTGTTCCATCTTCGAAGAACCCGGATGTATTGTATCCGAATCCGGAGGTGCACAATCGTCGCTCTAGGAACGTCGGGGAGGTAAGAAATCCGTTCCGTTTTGATTTCCTGCTCAAAATTTTTGAATGCTAGAACTAGGTTTTAGTTTTTCGCATTTTGGGGTTTTTGTTATTTGCCATGCCTTTTGTGAAATTCTTGACGAATTGTTGAAAATTAGCATGTAAATATTGTGAATATGTGCATTTTGTGCAGAAATGTGTAGATTAGCTTTTATTTGTGAAAATAAAGTGCCTCTCTATGAAAATGCATGTTTTGGTGTTTTGTACCTTATGCTATTTATGTATGTACAACGTGAGAAAAAATTGTCATGTAGGGACAAATTTTGTAGAAAAAAATGTGACATGTGCCGTGTTTCGTGACGGGTTTTGTCTGAAAGTATGTGCCGTGTAGGGACGGACTTTTCTTTTGAAAATGTGTTATGCAATGTGTGCCGTGTTTTTGGTGACGGACTTTGTGGGGAAAATATGTGCCGTGTTTTGTGACGGGTCTTTTTGAAAATGTGTCGTGTAGTGCTTGATCCCTCTGTTGAGAAAATTTGTACAGTGTGTGCCGTGTTTTGTGACGGACTGTATGGAAAAATTATGTATAATGCATGTCATGTTTTGAGTTGCATGTAAAAATTATGTGCAATACGTGCCGTGTTTCGTGACGGGACATATATGCTTTGCCGTGTTGGGACGGTCTTTTGTGCTTTGATTTTCTTTTGGTATTTTGCATTAAGTACTGTGACTGACGTACCTTTGCTGTGTTTACCTGCAGGATGAGGGGCTCTTGGCTGGGAAGGCCAAGAAGATGAAGACTCGGGGATCGCTCGAGGCTGTTGTTGAGTTGTGGCAGCGGATGCCGGACATTTCTGTGGATGGTAGGCCGAGCCCCAGGAGGCTGGTCTACGCTTCTGGCCTGGGCGTGTTCGTGGAGAACTTGGCCGGGGTTTCTGACACGAGGAAGAACAAGAGCGTCTTCCTTGGCCTTTCTGAGTACTGGTGGGATACCACCCACACCTTCCATCTGAGCTGGGGGGAGGTGACGGTGACCCCCACGGACTTTGCTGCTATCACCGGGCTTTCCTTTAAAGGAGGGCCAGTGCGGTGGCGAGATATGATTGCCGAGGATGTGCTGATGGAGCTGCTGGGCTTTGCGCCTGTTCCTCGCAGGGGTCTTGGCATGTTGTATAGTGATGTTGAGATGAGGATCACGGTCAGTATTGGGGCCTATGTCCGGGGTACCAGCCAAGTGACGGCGGAGCAGCTGGCGCGCTCCTTCCTGTGGTTTGCACTTTCCGAGACTTTGTTCTCGAACCACTCGACTACGGCTCCTTTTGCTCTGCTGGAGAGCTTGATTGATTTGGAGAGAGTTTGTGACATAGCTTGGGGCGAGGCGGGCTTGGCCGAGCTCTACTTCTCTTTGGACCGGTTTAGCCGAGGTGTAGCCAGTTCCTTGGCTTGTTTTGACTTTGCTTTGGAGGTATGAGTTTATTGCTGTTTTTGATTTAGCAACTTGTCGTTTCTCCATTTTCTTTTGCACTGAGCCTTTTCTGTTTTTGTCGCAGGTGTGGTTCTACGAGATCTTCCAGTGCTTCCCGTGGGATAGAGATCCTGGGGCTGTAGCAGCGTATCTCGCTATGTTAGGCTGGGGCCGCCCGGCGAGGAGGAGGAGGACCAGCAGGGGGAAGCTCACCATCGCCTACGGGGATGTGCAGGAGCATTTGGAGAGAGATAGCCCGGAGAGGTTTGTTTTGTATCCTTGGGCTCGATATGAGGATGATGATTTCGAGGGGGCTCCCCTGGTGACGGTGCAGCGGAAGATGCTGCGGGGCCTGACTTGCGACGTCATGTATTTGGGAGAGCGGGTCTTCTGGCAGCATGGCCCGGGTATGCTTCCCTTGGCTCCGAGGGACCCTCCTTTTGGGATGCTTGATTCTCGGGATATGGATGTGTTGGATTTTGAGAGGTATTTGGGCGGCGTGAGTGCCGATGAGTTTGTGTTGTATAGAGAGGAGTATGGAGCTTTCGTGAGGAGGAAGTTGAGGACGCCACAGGTGTTGGCGAGGGAGAGGGAGGCTGGTCCGCAGGGTCCCCCAGAGGTTCCGGTGCCTGGGCCGGACTTTACGTACGTTCGTGGGGATTCCTCGAGGAGGAGGGTGTGCACCGTCCCCCCCGAGCAGCTCCTACCGCCTACCGCGTGGATCCTGATAGACCGGTGAGTGTGCTTACTCTTTTCCATCTTGGCATGTTTTCTGTATTTTTCTCTTTTCGTTGTTGAGTATGACTGTATTGCTGAGCGTTTCTTTGGCTGCTTGCTTGTGCAGGTCCCGGGGAGGGCTTTTGATATGCTGACCCGCCGCTATGTGGCGATGCGGTCTTTCGCGAAGAAGATGGCGTCGAAGATGTCTTGCCGGTCTTCGCGACGTGTGCTGGTGTACACGCCGATGCCTTCGAGGCATTCTGTAGATGTTCCTCCACCGAGAGCCGAGCCGGAGCCACAGCAGGAGGGACCTTCGCGGGGGCGGCATAGCATGGATGTCGGGACGTCTTCGGGAGCGCCGAGGCCGCAGACCCTTTACCAGTTCTTTCCTCAGCAGGATGCACAGGGTGAGGGTTCGTCAGAGCCTTCTTTCTTCGATCCTTTCGTCGGATTTGATCCTTCTGATTACTTTGAGTACCAGCCTCCGAAGGGGGCTCAGTACTCTGATGACGAGGATGTGACGGGCGAGTTCACCGGGATGCCCGACTTTTCTCTTGAGGACCTTGGTGAGGAGGATGATGCTGAAGATTCTGATTAGGGTTCATTTGCTTTCCCTCTTTCCATATCTTCTTTTTTTTTCTTTTAGCAACAGACATTAGATGTACCTGTAATAAAACACTAGTATTTGCATGGCAAACGCATTTTATTTTAGGATGTAATGTCATTTTTGTGATTCCCGGGAATTGTCCTACAAATTGTTGCTATTATTTTTTTATTTTGTGCATGCCACGTGAGCTGAGAGTGCGTTTGTGGGTAGTGTATGTTTGCCGAAAATGGCTTTGGCCAGTGTTTGGGCAGTTTGGAGCAAAGTCCTGCTGAGAACAGTGGTTGTTGCACTGTTTGCTGAGAAAGTGGGGCCAAGATGCAATAAGGTTCGTACGGATAGACCTAGGTTGCAAAGAGGTCCGTACAGACCAACCTTGCTTTTGGGAGGGAAATAAATGCTTTTCAGTGTCTGGTCTTTCCCCATTTCCTCATTTCCAGCCATTTTCGAGCTTTCTTCCCCATTTTCTCTAGAAACCTCCATTTTTGCCATGGATTCTTCGTATGTTCCTAGAATTTTGCCGAGGCTTTCGCAGGAGAGGCAAGCACACTTCCTTGAACAGCTGAAAACGTGGATGCGGCACCGTATAAGGTATCAGAGACGGGTTTTCGAGGTAAGGTTTCGTCTTTTCTCGATTTGGTCTTTTAAGGAGTTGGTTCCTGATTGGGATTTGTTGCGGGCTGCCGCGAAGTTCTGGGATGTTAGGAGGCATGTGTATTGCTTCTCCTACAATGAAATGGTGCCCACTTTCGAGGATTTTCGGGCTTTGATTGGAGGACCGGAGGTGGAGGCCATCTCGCTTCCTTTGATTGGTGGTGCTGCGGTGAGCGTGAAGCTTGCAGGCTTTCTTCGTTCTTCGTTGGAAGAAGTGCAGGGCATGATCCTTGATTCGGGTCATATTGACATTTCTGAGCTGCCGGAGCGGTTTATGGTTGACGATGAGAGTGATGTCTCATGGGACGCATTTGCCTTGTGCGTGATGGCGACGCTTTTCATGGTCAGCTCCCTTGGCATTTATGATGGCGCTTTGTTAGATGTGGTTGGGCACTGCAGAGCTGGAGAGGATATTGTCCCATTGGTGCTGGGGGAGACTCTTCATGGTATTGATCGTCTGGCGACTGGGGATCGTTTCATGAGAGGGGGAAGCCCCGCTTTGCTCACCTTGTGGCTGCGAGAGAGACTTCAGGCCATGCCCGAGGCTCCGACGTCGTTTAGCCCGTGGTCATTTTCTCAGTGACCTCTTGTGTTGGATATGGATCAGTCCGCCTGGGAGAGATGGATGGCACAGCTTGGTACGCATCAGATCCGTTGGTGGGTTCCGCACTGGGGGATTGAGACTAGGAGGGTCTTTCAGGAAGGGTCCTATGTCGTCAGAGTTCCAGGTTTGTTTTGGTCCTCCTTCTATATTCCGTCGCTTGTTTCCCGGCAGTTTGGGATGAAGCAGGAGCCTTTGTTAGGCTGGGATGACCTTGCTACTACAGAGATAGCTCCTCTTTATATGGCAGCTTCAGGTGCTTTCTTGTATTTTTTGAGGGTATGGAAGTATTTCGTTTTCCCTCCTGTGGTGCTCCTTAGACGTCGGGAGAGTGTTGTATTGACGACTCAGTACCTGGCCTGGTATGAGCAGCGTGTTGGGCAGTCCTAAGTGGCTTTGGAGAGCAGGCGTGTAGCGATTCTGGGACCCGGTTGCCGTAGTAGCTATTGCCTTAGGAGTGCCAAAGCCTGGTCTGATCCTCAGGATGTTACGGGAGACACTTTATTTGACTACGAAACCAGAGTTGACCGACTGACGGGGAGAGGTCCTCTTTTACAGACTCGCAGGGAGGAGATCCGAGCTGAAGCACGGGCGAATGAAGCCCTGAGAGCTGCTGGATTGTTTGACTCTACGGGGAGGACCCCTGATCTCGGACTGAGAGACGCAGAGTTGGTTCGCGTGGAGCGAAATAAGACTCGCCGGGGACGAGGGAAGAAAGGGAAGAATGGCGAGGGGACAAGCGCAGATAGCGCGGAATGACCTCCTAGGTATCCATTCATTGCATTGTAAACACATTATTTGTTAAATGTATTAAGCTGTCTTTTAGCATGTTGTGAACTTGAGAGTAGACCGTGCTTGAACTCATCAAGAAATGTTGTAACCGTTAGTGATTTGTGATTTACTTTTAAAGCTTTGTCGAGACGCAAGATCTCTTGTTTGCCTTTGTTTCTTTTGTGCACCTTGTCGGCGTCCATCTTTGAACTTTTGTGGACTGAAGCAGTCTGGGCCATGACGGCAATCCCCTTTGCTTAGGCTTTGTGCTTGGCTGAGAGGTTGAATGATCCCCTGACAAGTCGTTTGATGGTCATTTCCGTAGCTTCCTTGCCCTTTGTTGGCGTCGGGCTCTTGACCTCAATTTCGCAGCTTCTGTTTGAGCTTTTTTTTATTATTTTTTTTTTGTGAGCCCTTGCTCGAGCTCTCTTTTTTTTTTTTGAAGCGCGTGAGGGCGAAGACAAGCCCCTGGCTTGGAAGTAGACATGGGTCAGTCGTTTGACGTTGAGTGACCTCCGGATGTCCTTTGATGTTGCCGCGGTCGTTTGACTTGGTCAAGGTGACGTTGGGGCGTGCTCTTGAAAAGTGCATAGCTTGATGGAGGTCTTGATTGACATTCAAACTTTTGACTTTTTTGTGTATTTTTAGACCGGACCAATTAAGGTTGCCTACGTTCCCTCGGACTATAGGGCTCAGGTCTGCGTAGTTCGACACTACATGGAGTGCCAAGAGATGCACAGCTTGTTCTTCTTTAGGTGAAGTATCTCGCGAAGTTTGCTTCCGTTGACCGGATTCATGAAGGGATTGCCGTCTAGGTCTGTCGCCTTCATGGCACCTCCGAGAAGATCTTTTGAACCACGAAAGGGCCGATCCATGTGGGTTCCCATTTTCCCAAAGTGGGTTGGTTCGAGTGGGAGGCTTTTCTTTGAGTACCAGATCGCCTTCCCTGATGTCTCGGGACTTGACTTTCTTGTCGAAAGCTCTAGCCATCCTGCTTTGATAGGCTCGGACGTGTTCCATATCCTTTAGTCGTCGCTCGTCTAGCAGAGCCAATTCGTCATGTCGGCTTCGGAGCCATTCGACTTCGTTGACGTCATTTTCCAGCAGCACTCGGAGTGAGGGAATTTCCAGTTCAATGGGAAGGACCGCTTCCATCCCGTATGTCGGGCGAATGGGGTTTCTCCCGTGGTCGTTCGATCGATGTTCGATAGCCCCAAAGTGCAAGGTGCAGCTTCTCGGGCCAATCTCGTCCTCGGGTGGTCATTTTTCGGATGATCCGTTCGAGGGTTTTGTTTGCTGCTTCCACGGCGCCGTTTGTTTGTGGCCGGTAGGGAGAAGATTTGGGGCGTGTAATTTTGAATTCAGCCAGCAGTCTGTCGAATTCCCCCTCGAAGTGTGAACCGTTGTCTGATATTACCTCATTTGGGATGCCGTATCGGCAGATGATGTTTTCCTTGAGGAAATGTGCGACCTTCTTGGAGGTGAGTACCCTGTAGGACTTGGCTTCGACCCATTTGGTGAAGTAGTCGATGGCTATTAAGATGAACTCGTGACCGTTGCTGCCTGGCGGAGCGATTTTCCCGATGACGTCAATTCCCCAAGTGGCAAATGGCCAGGGTGTAGTCATGCAGTAGAGATCGTGGGGAGGCAGGTGATTGAGGTTGGAGAACCGTTGACACTTGTCGCAGCTTCGGACAAAGTGGATGCAATCTGCCTCCATGGAGATCCAGTAGTAGCCCATCCTGAGAATGATTTGCATCAGGGCTCTGGCGTTCATGTGGGGACCGCAAGCCCCATTGTGGACTTCGTTCATAAACTTGTTTGCCTCTTCCTGGTTGATGCAGCGTAGGAGTGGTCCATGGTAGCGTTTCTTGTATAGCATGTCCCCAAGGATGACGAAGTGAGAGGCGAGGCATTTTAGGGCCATGATGCTCTTGGTTTTGACCCTTTCTGTGTGTGGGCCTTCCTTGTTCATGAAGGTGGTTTCCCCGTTCTTGAGGTATTGGAAGATCTGATTATACCATGGCTCATTGATGGGCTTAGGTTCTGGTTCGATCTCACAACAATAGGCGGGAATTTCCTTTCGTCCGACTTTGAAGGGTTTGATTGCTTTTCCTTTAGGGATTTCCACAAGTGAAGCCAAGGTGGCTAAGGCATCTGCAAGCCTGTTTTGGTCTCTTGGCAAGTAGTGGAAGGTGACCTCTTCGAATTGTGTGATGAGGTCCTCCATGCAGGCATGGTATTTATGCAAGCCTGGGTCTATGGTTTTCCACTTGTTGGAGACTTGGTTGATGATCAGGGCTGAGTCCCCATAAACTTTGAGTTTCTGGACATTCCTCTCGAGTGCGGCTTGTAGTCCGGCAGCACAGGCTTCATATTCGGCGGCATTGTTGGTTACCTCGAAATTGAGCTTTATGGCGATTGGGGTGTGCTCGTCCTTGGGATCGACCAAAAGCATACCGATGTCGTTTCCTTTTTTGTTGGCTGCTCCATCAAAGAACAGTTGCCATAGATTTTCACCTTCGAGTGCAAAGATTCCCTCGTCTGGAAATTGTGGTTCAAGGCCTCGAGCCTCGTCGGTTGGGAAATCAGCCAGTTGTTCAGCCATTGCCCGTCCCTTGATTGACTTTTGGTTCACGTACTTGATGTCAAATTCCGCTAGGAAGAAAGACCATTTGGCGAGCCTCATTGACAGAGATGTTTTGTCGAAGAGGTATTTGACTGGGTCCATTTTGGACACCAAGTGTACCGTGTGTGACTGCATGTAGTGCTGTAATTTTCCGACAACCTATACCAGAGCTGCGCAGGTTTTCTCGAGGGCTGAGTAGTTGAGTTCGCTGCCTTGAAACTTTCGACTGACGAAGTAGATGGCGTTCTCAACTCGTGACTCTTTCTTTTCTTGACAGAGCATGGCTCCAACTGCGGTGTCGGTCACAGATAGGTATAGCAACAGTGGCTTATCCTCGTGGGGAGGACAGAGAATCGGAGGACTCACAAGGTATGCCTTTATTTCCTCAAAGGCATCTTGGCATTCTGAGTTCCATTCGATGTCGGCGTTCTTCTTCATCAGTTTGAAGATTGGCTCGCACATGGAGGTCAATTGGTTGACGAAGCGGCTGATATACTGCAGGCGGCCCATGAAGCTTTTCACCTCTGTCTGAGTTTGCGGTGGTCTCATTTCGATGATGGCCTTGATCTTTTGAGGATCAACCTCGATGCCTCTCTCGGTGACCATGTATCCCAAGACCTTGCCTCGGCTAACCCCAAATGTGCATTTGGCAGGGTTTAGCCTCATTGAGTGTTTTCGGAGGCGATTGAAGAATTTTCTCAGGTCTGTGAGGTGTTGTCCATCTGATCCCTTTGATTGGATGATCATGTCGTCGACGTATACTTCGATCTCTTTGTGGATCATATCGTGGAAGAGGGCGGTTGCTGCCCGTTGGTAGGTAGCCCCAGCGTTCTTTAGTCCGAACGGCATTACTGTGTAGCAATAGGTTCCCCAGGGGGTTGTGAAGGCTGTCTTTTCTTGGTCTTCTTCGGCCATCTTGATTTGATTGTAGCCGGCAAACCCGTCTACGAAGGACTTGACTTCGAAATTGGCTGTAGTGTCTACCAACATGTCGATGTTGGGTAGTGGAAAATCGTCCTTGGGACTTGCTTTGTTGAGATCTCGGAAGTCCACGCAGCAACGTACTTTTCCATTGGCCTTGGTAACCGTGACGATATTGGAGAGCCATGTGGGGTACTCGATCACCCTGATGAAGCCGACGCGGAGCATTTTTTCGATCACTTCTTTGACTTGTAAAGACCATTCTGGCTTGATTCGGCGTAGCTTTTGCTTGATGGGCTTAGCCTCGGGATTCAAGGGAATCCGGTGTTCTACAATGTTTGGATCTAATCCGGGCATGTCTCGGTAAGACCAAGTGAACACGTCCACGAATTCTTTGAGCAGTGTAGTCAATGTGTCTTGCTCTGTGCCAGTGAAGAAACTTCCGATTTGCGTCTCTTTTGGCTCTTCAGCAGTTCCCAAATTCACTTTGGTTAAAACCTCCTCGGCAGCTTGGGCCCGGTTTTTCTCTCGTTTGACAACATGCTTAAAGATGTGCTTAATGTATTGTTCATTTAATGTATCTGCTTCTTCATCAAGTGAATCGTTATTAACTGTTTGTGTGTTAGTTAATTTATCAGTTGTTAAAGATGCAATGAGAGGATACTCGAAAAGATCGAAGCATTCATTAAGAGCATACGGGAATACATTATTGGCAATGAGTTCGTAATCTTCTGGCGTGAGGCCATCAGATGACTCGAGAGACTCAAATTCAATGATAATGGACTCAGGATGAGTTTTGACACTGGACTCTAGGACTCGAGGGGTCAGACCAAGTTGTTCGATCATGTCCTTTTTGCTGGCAGTGGGTCCGGAGAAGGTGGCCCAGTTATTGAGTGGCAATGAGCTTGATAGAAGGCGGGGTTTGAAAGCCTTTGTGTCACCGTTCCCAATCATGGCTATCACAGAGTTATCAGAAACAAAATCGATTAGATCTGGCATCTCGATTTCTTCTTTGAAGAGCAGGTGGAGCAGTGGCTCGTTCCAAGCATCGTCTGCGGAGTCTTTTGCTTTTGTCTTGGGCATTACTAGCTCGAATGCAGACTCGTCCCGCTTGTTTAAGGCAGGAATGTTGACAGAGAGTTTTTCGAGTTCTTCTGCCAAAGAGGGGGTTTTCCCGAACCAAAATTCATTGTGAATAGTGGTGGTCATGGATCCCGGTAGAGGCGGTGTGTCGAGAAATGCTCTTCGGACGGGATTTGGCTTGAGGTCGAATGGCTCCAGAGTCGCCATGATGAATTGGCCCTGCTAGATGAACGCCGATTGAAAGCAATGGAACACATCCGAGCCTACCAAGGAAGAATGGCCAGAGCCTTTGACAAGAAAGTAAAGCATCGGGAGATCCGAGAAGGTGATCTTGTTTTGAAAGAAAAGCCCCCAGTCCGTATCAACCCCCTTGGCAAATGGGAGCCTGTATGGGTCGGGCCATATGTCGTCCAGAAGATCTTCTCCTGAGGAGCCATGCAACTTGCAGACCTCGACGGGAATCCCTTTGTACACCCAGTAAATGGTGACAAGCTGCGCAGATACTACGCGTAAAAAAAAAAAAACAAAAAAACAAAACAAAAACAAAAAAAAAGAGTGCTAAAAGAGTAATACCCAACTAGGTTGAAAACCCGAAAAGGGCGGCCTAGGGAAAAAACAGGGTTGCACCAAAAAAAAAAAAAAAAAAAAAAAAAAACAAAATAAAAACAAAACAAAAAAACAACAAAAAAAATCGGGTTGAACTACGAAGACTGAGCTCCTCAAAATGAGGGGAACGTAGGCGGCGGAAACGGTTCGGTCTAAAACACAAATAAAAGTCATACTTTGACATCAATACAACGATCGAGACCATGAAAGCGTCTCGAAAAACTCAAGCAATTCAAATATTCATTACAAGTTAAAAACTTTTTGATGAGACTAAGCCCGATTCATTCCTACAACAGGCAACCTGCTAAAAGAACTTAGGATACATAATCAAACTAATATATGCCATGACAAGAAAGGGATACTCGGAAACCTCAGAGTCACTCCAAGCCACTCGTACTGGCCTCTCCCCTCTTCTTCCCCCTTCGAGTTTTCTTTTTCTGAACAGGCAAAATGTCGGTATTCCTCCTACCAAGCTCTGGTATAGGAACAGGATCTATCAAACCAACCTCTCTCAGGGCCTTAGTAGCCCTAGCGTCATCTCTCATCTCCTGTAGCCTAGCTGGTAGCATAGGAGCCCTCCTCTCCTGTCTCTTGACGTAAGCCTCATAGTCGGTCACAGCGTCTCCGCTCCTGTCATGAGGGTTGGCTCTCGCCTCGGCCCTCCTCCTCTCCGAAACAGTCAGGTCCTCCGCACCCACAATGGCCTCACGCCGTCTCAAAATAGCCACCTGAGTCTCTCCCAGATGCCTCTCATACCAATCCAGGTACCAAGTGGTCAGGAACACCGGTCTTGGACGCCTGAGGATAACCCGAGGAGGAAAGACGTCATACCTCCATGCTCGGGAAAGAAATGGAAACACCGAGGGATCATCCATAGAAACAGGAGCCACCACCCTGGTGGCTATATCATCAAAGTTCTCCAAAGGAACCTGCTCCAAGCCAAACTGTCTCAGAACCAAAGACGGAATATAGAAGCCGGACTCGAGAAAGCCCCGGAAGCATGACCACATGAGACCCATCCTGAAGCACTCTGCGAGCCTCCACCCGCCAACAAGGCACTCGACCATCGATATCCTCTATCCGGCGACCAGCCATCCAACGCTCCCATGAGCCCCGATCATCGAAATCCACAAAGAACCCCCTCTGGCAAATGTCCAAGGCTTGATCATGTCGGGAGATTCCCGAAGAACCCCAAACGCTCCATCGGCCACGGTGGTCAAGAGGAACGGGCTGCCCCCGTGCATATACCGTCTTCCGGTAGCCGGCCTATCAAGAGCATGAAAATTCTCCCCGTAAATCAAAGGAACGACATCTCGCCGGGCGACAATGAACGACTACATCCAGCAAAGACCGATGGCAAATCCCAAAGGAATAGACCATGAACAGGGTGCCAAACATACAAAGTGCAAAGGCATCCCAATAGGCATCATCCACCAAGCCTAGGCCCCTAAACCTATCGGGAAGGCCGGAAATATCAAAATGATCGGGACCACGGATCATACCTTGCGCTTCCTCCGGGGAAAGATGAAGGAGGACGCACAACCTGTCAACAAAAGAAGCCCCTCCGGGCAAAGGAACCGCTATCTCTTCCACCTCCGGACCTCCAAGCAAGGCCCGAAATTCTTCCACAGTCGGAACAATCTCGTTGAAGGAAAGGCAAAAGACATGCCTTCTAGTGTCCCAAAATGAGGAAGAAGCCCTCAAAAGCTCATAATCCGGAATCAATTCCTTGAGAGACCATAAGCACTTCACCTTGTACCTTTCTTCAAAGAAGGACCTCCTCTCATGCATGATCTCCCGGGACCAATCCTTGAACTTGTTGAAGAATGACATTTGGGATTCTTGGGGCAATTTTGATGGAGCTTTTCTAAGGTTTTCCATGGTTTTTCTCTCTTTCTCCCCGAAAATGGTTGTTTGGAGGTTAAAGAGGATATTTGAATTTGAAATAAAGTGAGACCAGATCTGAAGCAAAATTAAAGGACAATGTCAGATGCAGGACTCCTCCGCGCGGACATGATTGTCATTTATCAGAAAAATCTGCAACAGTCCAAGCTGCTACACCAAAAGAGGAATATTCCGTCCCGATTGCTCGAAACCTGTGCAAAAACCTCCCCAAACCAGTCCATATACCAAACACCCTTGCCAAAAAAAAAAAAACCAAGGCTCATGCAACACTGCATTCATACCGCATTTCATTCATAAAATAAAATCCTAAATTATTACATCCCAAAAAAAAAAGAAAAAAAGAAGTGTGCGAAAAAAAACAAACAAACATCAATAAAATCCTAAATTATTACATCCAAAAAAAAAATGTGCATAAGCTGTACAAATCTCAATCCCAGTCATAAATCTCAAAATCTCAGAAAATCAGTCTAAAAAATTTTCGGGGGGTAATCAATCGTAATCCCTAGCGCCCGACGTCGTCCCCGGTCCCTCTTGCGACTCGGGCCCGCCTCCTCGGGAGCCCCGAAAATCTCGGGCTCGGAATCGTCCTCGTCTCCCGGAAAGAGGCTCGTCGGGACCAACCGGCACGCTCGATAGGGCAAGCCGAGATCTGCGAAAAATCATATCCGAAGGTGAAGGCGTCGGACTCCTGGACGTACGAAGACGACCCACCATGCTGCCAGACGTGTCCCTGCCCGTGTGGATCCCCGAGAATGACGTGATCCGAAGGCAGCACCGCGCGGGGATCAATGAGAGGAGACAGAGGAGTCTCTGAAGAAGTCTCTGAACGAATAGGGGAAGCCTCCCGTCTGACAGGCGCCGGCCGTGGTCGCCTTGCTCTAGCTCGAGGAGCCCCGCATGGCGACCATCCTCCCGATGAATCTCTTAGCTCCGATCACTTGCTTCGTTAGCTTCTCGACGACCACCTCCGAAAGCGCACAAAAGCAAAAGCGTCGAAGCTTGATTGAAGCGAAAAAATGATGACAGGAAAGAAAAGAAAAGACAAAAGCAAAAAAAAAAGAAGGGGAAAAGGTGAAGCCATACCTTCATACTCGGACGAGGCCGGAAAGCTCGTGGAAGCCGCTCAGGCTGAGGGATCTGCACCCTCAATCGGACCCCATCCTGGATATATGAAAAATCCGTCCGAGGGTACCGCGGGATCCCAAGCCCCTCTCTATCCAGAACCTGAGGCATCCTCAGCCTCCTCAAAACAAATACGGGGTACGGCTCAGTCGCCACAAATGCCGAGAAGTGCTGGCCGGCTCGGTAGTCATCCCAGGTCACAGATCTGTCACTCGGGTGCATCATATCGGCGGGAGGCTCCACCGGTGTCCTCAAAGGAGAATTCATGCCATGTTGGCGCGTCACCCTCTCTCCCAGATAATAGGCATCGCATGTCAGACCTCTCAGAATCCTCCGCTGCACAGTCCAAATCTCAGCGCCCTTCAGCTGCGCCACCTCGAAACGATCCCAAGGATAAAATATCATCCTCTCGTCCGTCTCAGCCTCCGTCAAAGGAAGGCAATCCGCGTACCTGAGAGTCGTACGCCCCCTGGAGCTTATCTTCTCCCGGGCATACTTGGACCAAGAGTGCATGGCCGGATACGCCCCGACGTACTCCGCCGGCTGCCGCCACATCGTGACGTGAAAAAACTCCAACGCCCATACCTGCGAAAGGTAAAAATCCAATCAATCCAGTGCAAAAGAAAAGTGTGTGCTCAAAAAAAAGGGGGGGGAAAGCAAAAAGAGAGCTTATACCTCCAGGGCAAACTCAAAGCAGTACAAGGAGCTCACAGCCTTCCGGCTGTACCTATCGAGAGCAAAGTAAAGCTCTGCCAATCCGGCCTCTCCCCAGGAGACGTCTCCAGCCATCTCCATGTCCTCCAAGGACCTCAGCAAGGCAAAGACTGCCGTCCCCTCAGCATGTCCAAAGAGGGTGCTCGAAAAAGCAAACCACAAGAAGGCCCTGGCAATCTGATCGGCGCCTATCCTCTCCTCCCCAGCCTCGTAACTCACAATGGTCTCCACAATCTTCCCGTAGACCACCGCATACTCCATCCCCATCCCCTTTTTGGGAATAGGGGAAAATCCCAGAAGAGTCTGCAGATCCGCATCACTGTAGCCGTCCCGCCACTCAATGCTGCGCCCATTGAAGGACAAACCCGTGATCGCAGCATAGTCGGAAGGCGTAACCGTAGCCTCGCCCCAGAAGAAGTGAAATGTGTGGGTCGCATCCCACCAGTGCTGCGCTAAAGCGAACATCAGGCCCTTGCTCTTAGGGAACTTGACCAGTCCCCTAAAGCACTCAACAAACTCCCAAAGCCCGGTCTCAACAACAATCTGTCTCGGACTCGGCAAAGCTCCTCGGCCCGCATTCGGAAGCCGGTCCCACAAGTCAACCACAGACTCCACCGATCCTCGAGTCTTCATCTTGTTCAGTTGCTCCGTAACGTAGTTGTTTCCACCCTGCGATAAAAAAAAAAAAGAGAAAATGTCAAAAAAAAAAATTGCATTTGCATTTGCACAAAAAAAAAACAAAGCATACATATGCATCAAGAAATTTCAAAGAAAATTTGACAGCATAACAGCATACAATGAGCATAGCCCCATTTTTCTCCCACAAAAAGACAGTTTTCAGCAAATCCCAATGCATTCATCAAAAAAAAAAGATGCATTCCTACGGAAGTAAAAACTCCGTCCCATTTTCAAAAAAAAAAAAAGGTTCCTATGCATGCACGCATATCATTCATCATCTCAAAAAACAAAAAAAAAAAAAAAAAAAAAAAAAAAAATCCTACATCTTACGGAAGTAAAAACTCCGTCCCATTTTCATAAAATAACATGCATACATAACATGCATTCAATCAACGGGAGGAAAAATCCGTCCCACTTTTCAAAAAAAAAATCAATCAAAAATCATACATTCATATCATCATCTCATGTTGGCAAAATGCCAATTCTTTTCTCAAGCAAAATGCACATTTTGAAACACCAACAAATTCATTGCAGCATGCAAAGCATCAAAATCAAGATTCAAAGCCAAGAACATCAATCATTCGAATTTTCAAAAAAAAAAATATCACCCAAAATTCAAATCTCAAGCAAAAAATCAACAAAGGGAATGAAAAGATTCGAAGTATACCGTTCGGAGACTCGGATCAGAAGCCCAATGTTGCCAAGCATCGGGGTAGGGCTCCTCCGCAATCGATTGCGAAAGAGTATAATGCCTCCTCATCCGGACGAGCTCCAATCGTCTCTCCGCCACCGGGCCACGTCCTTGGCCTAGAAAAGCACCTTCCCCGTGTTCCATTGCTCAAAAATCGAAGAAAATCGGAAGATTTCGAAGCTTTTTAGGCCAAAAATGGCGGATTTCTCACTTTCTCTCTCTTTTCTCTCGACAAACTGTAAAAGTGGTAGGGGAGAAGGAGAAAGGGGGCGGCCCCTCATTTAAAAACCCTGGAACACGCTCCTATCCGCGCGGATAGGGTTGTCAGGGTCAAAATGACCCTTTTGCCCTTTAAAAATCCAGGACTCTGCAGTTTAGTCCCCAACTTGACAGAGTTAACCAAAGTTAACCAAAGTCAGCCCCTTGTCATCAAAATCATTCAACGGCAGTCAAACGTAAGTCCGATTTTTCCGAGAAAGATAACGGAATCCCGTATCTTTCATCAAAATTACCCCCGACAGTCAAACGTAAGACCGATTTCCTCGAGAAAGATAACGAGATCCCTTATCTTTCATCAAAATTACCCCCGGCAGTCAAACGTAAGACCGATTTCCCCGAGAAAGATAACGAGATCCCGTATCTTTCATCAAAATCAACCCACGGCAGTCAAACGTAAGACCGATTTCCCCGAGAAAAGATAACGAGATCCCGTATCTTTCATCAAAATCATCCCACGACAGTCAAACGTAAGACCGATTTCCCTGAGAAAGATAACGAGATCCCGTATCTTTCATCAAAATCATCAAACGGCAGTCAAACGTAAGACCGATTTCCCCGAGAAAGATAACGAGATCCCGTATCTTTCATCAAAATCATCAAACGGCAGTCAAACGTAAGACCGATCTCCCCGAGAAAGATAACGAGATCTCGTATCTTTCATCAAAATCATCCAACGGCAGTCAAACGTAAGACCGATTTCCCCGAGAAAGATAACGAGATCCCGTATCTTTCATCAAAATTACCCCCGGCAGTCAAACGTAAGACCGATTTCCCCGAGAAAGATAACGAGATCCCGTATCTTTCATCAAAATCTTCCCCGGCAGTCAAACGTAAGACCGATTTCCCCGAGAAAGATAACGAGATCCCGTATCTTTCATCAAAATTACCCCCGGCAGTCAAATGTAAGACCGATTTCCCCGAGAAAGATAACGAGATCCCGTATCTTTCATCAAAATCTTCCCCGGCAGTCAAACGTAAGACCGATTTCCCCGAGAAAGATAACGAGATCCCGTATCTTTCATCAAAATCATTCAACGGCAGTCAAACGTAAGTCCGATTTTTCCGAGAAAGATAACGGAATCCCGTTTCTTTCATCAAAATCATCAACCGGCAGTCAAACGTAAGACCGATTTCCCCGAGAAAGATAATGAGATCCCGTATCTTTCATCAAAATCATCAAACGGCAGTCAAACGTAAGACCGATCTCCCCGAGAAAGATAACGAGATCCCGTATCTTTCATCAAAATTACCCCCGGCAGTCAAACGTAAGACCGATTTCCCCGAGAAAGATAACGAGATCCCGTATCTTTCATCAAAATTACCCCCGGCAGTCAAACGTAAGACCGATTTCCCCGAAGAAAGATAACGAGATCCCGTATCTTTCATCAAAATCTTCTCCGGCAGTCAAACGTAAGACCGATTTCCCAGACAAATACGTCTGATTTTCCCCAGCAAAGGCTAACCAAATCCCCAGCAAAGTTAACGGAATCCCAAAAGCCAACGAAATTTCGAGAAAAACTCGAACTACGAAAGGGCTTGATTCCCACTAGGGATACGTAGGTAGCCTGTCATTAGGTCCAGCCCCTCGACCAAAACGGTCACCCTCTCCTTCGGCAGCAGACAAAGTCCACCGAAAGGGCATTTCACATCAAGGTTCAAGGCACCTAAAAAGCCATCATCATCCAGGTCCGAGGCACCTAAAAAGCCATCATCATCAAGGTTTGAGGCACCTAAAATGCCATCATCAAGGTTCGAGGCACCTAAAACGCCATCTCCAAGGTTTGAGGCACCTAAAACGCCATCATCAAGGTTCGAGGCACCTAAGACGCTATCACTAGGAAAGCGATAAATCGCAATCATCCCCAGCAGAGACCGAAAATGGTCATTCCATCCCCAGCAGAGCGGATAGCCATCAGACCGAAGATGGTCATCTCTTACCCCCAGCAGAGTTTCTCTCCAGCAGCCGATTGCAGAACTCGCTCATCAGGTTCGAGGCACCTAAAACGCCATCATCTCCAGGGTCAAAGACCCGAACTACGACTGGCTTGATTCCCATTCGGGATACGTAGGTAGCCTATTGAATAGGTTCAGCCACCCGATCACTCGATCATCCCGCCAAATATGGAGCCTTACTCTTATCGACGACCCCGCTTCCTTCGAAAGCACCGTCGCCGAGGGGCTACTGTAAGTGCTCCAATTTGAGCTTGTTAGTATTTTCGTTAGAAAATTAACGAAAGTTTTAACATTCCTAACATTTCCTAACAATCCTAACTTTTCTAACCAAGCAAGGGCAAAGTGGGCATTGTTATTTAAGGTTAAACCTCAAAAAGAATCTTAAAAAGCAAAAACAAAGGAAGAAAACCAAAAATAGAAATGTCTGGAAACATAATCTGGCTGGTTAATTTGAATTTTAAAAAAGATTATTCCTCTTGTCCAAAGCCTGGAGCAGCATTTAATGAACAGTGCACGCCACCAATCCCATCCGCGCGGACATGATTGCAATTTTCAGAGGGCTATAAATTGAGCCCTCCAGTCACAAAAATAAGGAGCCACAACACAATTTGCACTGAACCTCTGGCGAAATATAGAGAGAAAACAGTGAGAATTCACTTGAATTGTCACCATTTTCTCTTGAATCTTTCCCAACTCACACTCACTCTCAAATTCAAACCCTAAACACATTCAAGCCTTGAACCCATTCAAACACAAACTCAAGGAAGATAGGTATAACCTCCCTCTTCTTACCCTAAATCTCTCATCCATGCATGCATCTTCAAACTACAAAATGTAGTTCATTCTTCTTCTTGTCTTAAGATCCAAGAAGATCACCATGGAAGTCCATCTCCATGGATGACCTTCTACAAGGATCAACATTTTATTTAATGTGTTATTGTTTTCTTGCAAATGCATTTTCAAAACCCTAAAAACCATTTTCAATCATCAAATCTCATTTTCAAAGGATAAAATTCCCCTTCCCAAGCAAATGAAGTGCTTAGTCCTAATGTACCCCAAGGATGGTTTGGTATAGTTGATTCACCACTAAAATGTCAAGTGATCACTAACCAAAACCTAGGGAAATGGGGACAAGCATGGATGCAAAACCCCCCTTAAAATCATATTTTCTTTCTTGAGAAGTTGCTGTCCAGTAGCAATTTTCCAAGATCCCAGTCCATTGTCTTAATTTTTGGACACAGATTAACTTGGAATTTGGTGTTGACTACAAAACACTTTTTGTAGCCAACATCCAGATATTTCCATACATATTTTTACTTTATTTTTTGGGTGAGTAAAACTCCTCTTTTCAAATTTTCTTTCAGAGGCTAGTTCATCAGCTTCTGGGAATCCAGATCTCATATCTGAGGTTTCCAGAAGGTTTTGACCCCTCAAATATTCTCCAAAATGTAAAATTCCTTCGCACAAATCTTATTTAAGGTGTCTGGAACAACTTTCATTCTCTGAGTTTATCCAGATTATGAAGTTTTAAGACCCTTGAATCCATTTCAAAATCAAAGGTCCACTACCTTTTTCATTCTGGCAGAAGTGGCTCTCAACTTCAAAAGGTCTTTTGAGTACCAAATCTCAATCCAAAAATCTTCCAAAAAATCATGAGATCAGTTTAAAGTCTTAAAAAGATATCCCAATTTTTACTTTTCTGAGTTTCAAATTATTTTGGCCAAAACACACACACACACACACACACACACAAATGATTTTCAGCTTGGAAGACTCGTTTTACGAGGCATTCCGGGTGCACACTAACGTCCTTCCCGGCGTGTAACATGACCTCCGAACCCAAATTTCTGATCTCGGGCATTTTTCAAAGTTTTGGCCCTTAAAACAAAAATGGCGTGGCGACTCCGTTCTTTTTCCCGGGTTTTATTTGGTTTTTTTCAAAGAAACGCGAAAAATCGAATTTTTTCCCGCGAAATGGCGACACATCATCACACTAAGGAGTGCTATAAGACTTCAATGAAGGCGTCGACGTCTCCTAAGCAAGCATAGCAATTACAGAAAAAAGTACGTGAGGTCCTAGAAGCTAGGGAGAACGATGTGAAAGAAGTATTGCTAGACCCTTCAAATCCAGACATCAAGGTACTTATTGGCAGTGATATTCCACCAGATATAGAAGAAAAACTTGTGGACCTATTAAGAAGCAGAACGAAGAGCTTTGCATGGAAGCATGATGACATGACCGGAATCAGCAAAGATGTCATCACCCACAAGCTCAATGTCGATCCCAGTTTCAAGCCAGTGCATCAGAAGAGTAGGAAGTTTGCAGAAACAAGAAACCAGATAATCAAGGAAGAGGTAGAGCGTTTACTTAAAGCAAACATGATACGGGAGGTAGAATATCCAAGATGGTTAGAAAACGTGGTTGTGGTTGAGAAGAAAAATGGAAAATGGTGAGTCTGTGTTGATTTCACCGACTTGAACAAAGCCTATCCCAAGGATCCTTTTCCATTGCCTCACATCGACTCATTGGTTGATGCCACTTCATGTCATGAGATTCTCACTTTTATGGACGCATCTTCAGGATTCCAACAAATCCAGATGGAGCCATCTGATCAAGAGGACACCGCCTTTATAACACCCACATGTATCTATTGTTATATTGCTATGCCTTTTGGACTAAAAATGCAGGTGCAACGTATCAGAGGCTCGTGAACAAAATGTTCAAGGACCGGATTGGAGACACGATGGAGGTATATATTGATGATATGGTCGTGAAATCCAAGAAAGCTGAAGATCACATAAGCCATCTGTCCCAAGCCTTCGACATCTTGGATTGTTTCAACATGAAACTTAATCCAGCAAAATGCAATTTCAGAATGAAGGCATGAAAGTTTTTGGGCTATATGGTGACTAAAAGGGGCATTGAAGCCGCCCCAGAGCAGATTTGTGCCATCATTAACATGTCGTCACCTCAATCCGTCAAAGACGTCCAAAGGTTGACAGGGAAGATTGCTGCACTCACCAGGTTCATTTCCAAATCATCTGATCGATGCAAGCCTTTCTATGAAATCTTGAGAAAGAATAAGAAGTTCCAGTGGGAAGATCAGCATGAACAAGCTTTTCAAGACTTCAAAAGTTACCTGTCGACACCTCCATTATTGGCCAAACCTCAGGAGGGCGAACATCTATTCATCTACCTAGTAGTATCAGAGAGCGCTGTAAGTGCGGTCCTAGTGACAGAACGAGATGGCATTCAGAAACACATCTATTATATAAGTAAGACACTTTTAGACGCGGAGACCAGGTATTCTCATCTACAAAAATTAATGTTGGCTTTGATAACTGCATCTACTAAATTGAGACACTATTTCGAAACACATACAATAATTTTGCGTACTAACTATCCTATTAAGAATGTCATGAGAAAACCAGAGATGTCAGGTAGGATGGCTAAATGGTCCGTGCAGTTAAGCACTTACGACATCAAATATGAGCCCAGAACAGCAATAAAATCTTAGGCACTAGCTGATTTTGGGGCTGACTTTAGTCCAACCATGCAACAAGAAGTAGAGTTGGAGGTTCAGCAACTGCAAGATGATGACATCTTAAAGGTGTGGACACTTTATACAGATGGTGCTTCCAACATGAGAGGCACAGGACTTGGAGTTGTACTAAAATCGCCACAAGGGGACATAATACCACAATCCATAAGCTGAAGTTTTAAGGCCACTAATAACGAAGCAGAGTATGAGGCATTAATTGCAGGTTTAACAGTGGCCCAGGACCTAGACATCAAGCACATCCGGGTGTTTATGGATTCTTTGCTAATTGTCAACCACTACAACGGGTCCTACATAGCGAAGAATACAAAGATGACGACATATTTAGAGAATGTGAAAATCGTGGCGGCCAAATTCAAAACTTTCACTTTGGAGCAGGTGCCGTGAGAAGAAAAATCACAAGCAGATGCTCTGGCAAACTTAGGTTCAGTCTTCAAAAGCATTTCACAGACAAGTATCCCAATTGTGCATGTCGAAATCCCAGCATTTGATCGTCTCGAGCTGTTCGCCCTAGATGTTGACATCCTTCCCAGTCCAGCAGTAACCTCTTGGACAGCCCCTATAATCAAATACCTCCAAGATGATACAATCCCAGCTGAAGAGAAAAACGCTCGAGCATTCAGGGTAAGATCATCTAAGTATTTACTTATTGATAACTTCTTGTTTAGGAAATCTGGTGCAGGTCACTACTTAAGGTGTCTAGAACCAGACCGCGCCCAACAGGTTTTGAGAGAGCTGCATGAAGGGCAGTGTGGAAATCATACCGGGGGCAGAAGCATGTATGCCAAGGCTCTAAAGATGGGCTATTTCTGGCCCACGATGCGGAGAGATGCTGCAGAATATGCAAAGAAATGTGATTCCTGTCAACGGCACGGCGACATCCTACATCAACCAGCCGAATTGCTACATCCTATCCTGTCGCCATGGCCATTCATGATTTGGGGAATGGATATCGTAGGGAAATTGCCCAGGGCTCCAGGAGGAAAAGTATTTCTACTAGCCATGACAGACTATTTTTCCAAATGGATAGAAGTTGAAGCATATGTACAGGTCCGAGACAGAGAAGTTATCTCTTTCATAAAAAAACATATTCAGCAGGTTTGGAATACCTTCAGAGATAATATGCGACAATGGCTCCCAATTTATAAGTCGGAAAACGCGAGATTTCTTGACAAGATGGGGAGTCAAGATGGTAACATCTTCACCTGTTCACCCTCAAGCAAATGGACAAGCAGAATCCAGCAATAAGATTATTATAAGCAATCTAAAGAGAAGATTGGACCAAAAGAAAGGGAGATGGGCGGAAGAGTTACCATTGGTTTTATGGGCTGACAGGACGACATCTAAGAATGCCACTGGTCAGACACCCTATTCTCTAGTATTTGGGACAGAGTCAGTCATCCCTGCATAAGTTCTAGTACCTACGGCTAGATATGGGTTGTTGACACCTGAGCATAATAGTAACATCTTGACACATGATTTGGATACTGTGGACGAGCTAAGATATATGGCTAAAATACGGATGGCAGCATATCAGCAAAGAGTAGCCAGGTCTTACAACAAAAATGTGAGGGTCAGAAGATTCCAGGTAGGTGATTTAGTCCTACGAAAAGCATTTCAAAATACAAAATAGCTCAACGCAGGCAAGCTTGCCCCAAAGTGGGAAGGCCCCTACTTGATTGATGCACAGGCCGAAAAGGGAGCATATCGTTTGTCAACCTTGGATGGTCAAATGATCCCGCGAAGTTGGAATGACATTCACCTCAAGAGGTACTACATTTAGACAATATTTTCCTAACCTCACCCCAAACCAGGTATGGACAGTCCTCTATTAATCTTTTCATTTTCTGTCATTGCCCTCTTTTTCATTTTTTATTTTTATAAATTACTTCAAAATAAGATGTCACTAACACGACTTGTGGATGGGCGTCAACATAGTTGACGTCCATCTCTAATATGTCTCTGTCTTGCAAGATGTTGACATATGAAAGTGGGGACATATCAAAGTTGTCAAATCAAAGTGACAACGAACTCTCCTCCGCTAGAGACTGGCCACCTCTTCTAAAGTAAAGGTACACAATCCCTTCTAAGGTTTAAAGAGTTAATTACCTCTTTCTAAGAATGTTAGGTTGCCACACCTTCGCCTGGAGCGCAAGATATCTCTTTAATTGAGGTGTGGGGTGGGCCTATATGAGTAAAATTATATAGCTTACCCATTCCCACTCAATTAAATGATTGATCTTAAGTTTTATTCATATGGTTATGGCTTATACGAAGTTAACATATGATCATTCAACAAAACTTCATTAAATTGTATCAAGTCCTGACATACTTGAAAGATACCAACAAAAGTTTTTTCTAAAGCTACCATAAAACATTCCCAAAAGTTAAGTTGGCATGTACCAACATCCAAACAACTAAGACTAAAAAGCAAAGTGTTGAACCAACCCAACACTTGAAATAAATTGTCTTTGGTCCTTATGGAGCGATTACATACCAACAAAATAAAATTGTCTTTGGGTCTCCACCCATAAATTCCAGCAAAACAAACAACTATGTTTATCTTTTCATTTGGCAGCTGCCTCAGATGTTGCCTTTTGAGTCTCCTCTCCAACCTCTGTTCCTTCTCCCACCATTTCTTCCTGAGGACTGGACGACACCTCACCTTCATCCACCGGCTCCCCTGTTAATTTGACCAGTTTGGCATATTCCTTGTTGATATCCCAATCTTGGGATTTACCGTCTTGATGGTCCTTCATCATTTTAATCTTGCTTTGCACAACAGTCTTCGCAGCCGCAATCTTGCAAGACTTCCTCACATCATCGATCTCCTTGAGATGATCCCCCTCACTCTTGGCCAAGTTGTCCAACAGATCCTTTACCGTCTTCTCTTGCTCCTCCAAAATATTCCCCTGTTCTTTCACTTTATTCTCCAACAAAGCCTTTTCTTTCCTAGCTAGGGTTGCCTCTGACTTTGACTTCTTTTTGATCATCTCATTCTCCTTCACCAAATCTTCCAGGTATCCCATCACCTATGACAAAAACAGTCGACATCAAAAGACATCATAAGACTATAAATTAGTCAAAAATAAAGTATATGGCGACACCTTACCCCAGTCATAAAGCTCATGGATTTCTTCTTTATCTCTACCATGGGCATTCCATCAAACACAAATCCTACTTCTATCACCTCTTCTTGGGTAGCCTTCCTTTTTCTCACTCTTGATCCGATACCAGCACTATCCTCTTTTGCAGGGACCTTTTTAGGAATCATTGGTGGATTTGTCTCTATCTTAGGAGGTGAATCTCCAAACATAGAATCAATGTCATCCAGATCAAAATCTGATCCTGAAGCAACTGGTTTGGAAACTGTACCAAATATGAAGAATGTCAAGAAAAGGTATGCGTTAATTAAGAGCAGGATAAAAACATGCTTACCTGTGGACATGATGACGGAGGGAGATGCCCTATCTTCTTCTCGAGTAGCAAAAGGTGCTTCAACTAGGCCTCTGGGTGACCTCTTGTCTAGGGGCAATTTGAAAAATTCCTCAAGCTTTGCTAATGTGTCCTCCGGTGGAAAGAGTTCTCCCCAGTCAATATCTGAAAGAAAATAGAGAAAATTACGATTTCAGTCTAACTCGAAATTGAGAAATCACAAAGTCAGAAATAAAAATACCTCTCTTATTCCATTTGCTAGGTATTTTGTCTCCTCCTTCAATTGATGCTCTATCGACAAAGAAATACCTATTCTTCCATCCTCTATCATTTGAAGATGTCGTCGTCATTAAGGAACTTCTACCTGACCTTTTCTTAAAAAGATACCGTTTAGACCCAAACGGCTGGAAATCATATGAATAGGCTATCTCACTAAGCCTTAGGTTCAAGCCGTTTTCCCTATTGACTTTTATCACAAACGCGAAAATCCTCCATGCCATAGGCATTAATTGAACGTAAGCAAGCTGAGTTCTTTGGAAAAATTCAGCAACTAAAGAAGGAAAATGATAGCTAAATCCTAAGAGGAAGGGATATTCCAGAAAGCAAATCCATTTTTGGGAAACTAGGTCAGACCTAAGATTGACTGAGAAGGGGTGGAAGATAGCACCTTCAGGGAAGCAGCATTGTCGTTTTAACGACTCAATTTGGGCGTCGCTAAACACGCATGTTTCCTCATCTGGCTTGGAGAGAAGGTTCTCACATTCGAAATCTCCGAAATCAACGTCTATGGGCTCTTGTGGAGCAGGCACACTTTTCGTCTTTGAAAAACTCCATCTAGTTCTACCCATGGTGACAAGTAAATAAAGAACGGAAACTATGGAGCCAAGAGATGAAAAGAGGAAGGAACGAAGAAATTACCTTGCGGAGGGTGCCGTCGTGAGAAGAAGCAATTGGAAGGGTTTGGAAGCTTTTAATTAACAAGGCGGTTGTTTAAATCCAAAGGAACTCCTTTTTCAAAAAACTACTTTTCCAAATTAATCTCCCCAACCGTTCAAATAACTCCTCCACGTTTAATTACGGTTGTCAAATCATGCAGAAGACAGTTGGCTCTTTTGAAAAATATTTACCTCTTCGATTTCCGTGAAAGGCAAATATTTTTGAGGACAAATTGTTATGGGTATTTTCAGCATTGTGACATCCTCTGTTGTTCCTGCATATCATGATGATATCCCACTGTAAGTATTGCATAATATTTATTTATCTTATTTAATAATATTCATTAATATTTTATAGTAAAATCAATTGAGTTAAAAAGGGGATATGGCCAAGCACGTCAGAGTCTTTTCAACGTTAAGGAGGACTAAGTCTTGTGGACGTTGAGAAGATAAGGGAGCATGCCGAGATTTTAGGGAATGGTTATTATCTTTATTATCTTGTTTGTTATTTAAGGGGACATGGAGATTAATACACACACGGTCACTCTACATACAAACTGCTTGTAAACACCTCCATTGTCTTCCAACTTGTAACTACGATTTTCATAGTGAAACGTTTAAGGTTGGAGACCTAACTCCCGGGGTTTTTTTCGAAGAGGTTATCATCTCTAAGGTTTTCCTCGTTAACAAAATCCTTGTGTCCTTCTTTATTTCCATGCACTTGTTCCATTTGATCGAATTCCAAAGTCCCCTCCTTATTGTTTAAATCCATACACTCTCTAAGTTAAGATTCGACATTATTGTTTTTTCTACCAAAACAGAAACCAGCTGGTTTCCACCATTTGCCGCAGCCCAGGTTCTAGCAACCACTTATTCTAGCAACGAAAATGCCTTCTACGCGTTTGAACAATTGACGGCTCAGTGTCAAGAAGAATCAGAGTATGATCCGAACAAGGAGCCACCATTGCTCTGTCCAGGCGTTGTTCAACTCCATGTTCTATGTTGGATGTGATGGCTCGATAATAAGAGGCGGCCGAAATTCATAACCCCAAACAATTCGATCTCTTTCTCTTTCGATTCCCAATTCCTTTTGTGTTTGGTTATTGTCAATTGCTTCCGCTGCGTTGCACAACAATCTATACCCTTTTCCCTAGCCCATGTAAATGGATACCCAATAATGCGAATGTCAGTCAATCCACAATCTTCCACCACTTGTCGAAACCTACGGAATGATGATCACATCTGCCTTTCGTCACTAGTTAATAGGTCATTAAAGTCTCCAATTACGAGCCATGGTAACGAAGAAGCTGAATGAAGCCTCCGAAGAAGGCTCTAAGTGCGGTGATGAATTGTTCTATCAGGAATACCATAATATGCAGTAATCCGCCAAGAGCCCTTTACATCAGAAACGTGCATATCAATATGGTTGTTTGAGTAGCTCTTGAGTGTACACAAATTATGTGATCGCCAAAGAGATGGAATTGTAAGAGATTTATTGTCCCCTACAATTTCAGCTCATGACGATCATTGAGATCTGCAGACTCCGTCGCCGGATCCCGCCTGAATACGACAAACTAGTAACGGGAAATTACCGAAAGACCATGGACCATTGCTGAGAATTTGTTGTAGATCCAACTCATGGAAAAATTGGAATAGGAAATGGCCATCACCCAAATCTTTCATAAAAACTCCATGCCGAGGCTTCCAAATACTTGCCAAACGACTTCTCATAAGATTGAAATTTATTGGTAAATCTGTGAGAAAACGTCCGACAAGACAAAGTACCCACGCGTCGGCAACGCTTGAATCTGCGATGATCTCCGTCCCTTCATTTGGAGCCAAAAACATGAGAGCAAATTGATTTTCCATTAGGGTCCGTTATCAAATCGTTCCTCATCCTAACAAAAATGATCCCCTACGATACATATATTCGAAAACGACCATCAGGTTCTGAACGGAATATTCTGTGATGGGCCGAGCCCAATACCTCACTACGCGCTAGGGGCCCAACAGGCCCACCAAAGGACCAACTATGAAGGATCCGATCAAGACCTAGGTTATGGCCCGTCCAACAACGGATGGCGGTCGTCGCCATTGAGCGACCAAGCCCATCCAAGCGACGAGCCAATACACCCGTGAGCAAAGGTTTGGGCTTTAACCCTTTGATACGTCAGGAAGAGGTCGTCGCCAATGAGTTATGACCCACCTAACGACGAGCCTTCCCACCACGCAAAACTAATCTCACCCAAGAGTGAGCGTCGTCGCTGAATGACCAACTCTCTCTAAGTGCTTGCTCATCGAGTCATCTCTCAAGAAGATGACCTAATTGGACGCACAGCTCCAGGTCGTCTCTTCAATTAAGCTTCCTCAAAAAGCTTGATTAATTAGCTAATTTGGGATAATGTCAGACCTACTACAGTGCCTTGTTACACGTGCAATCATGTAACCAGTAATAACACCAAAAGGTGTGCAGGTTGACTTTCCCTTATAAGGCAAGCTGCTTATCAATGTCAGGCGCTGCAGTGTCCTTACATAGACGGACCAGTCCCAGCGTGACACGTGTATGCCTAGGAGACAACGCTGATCCAACGGTTGGCATCAATCCAATCTAACGGTTCAGATGAAAACCCTAATATCACTACATCCACTATAAATATGGGAACAAAACATGGACAAAGGTAATGCTTTACTGCATATTTACGTACTCACACACTCTCCATATTATTTACACCACTTTCCAGTCCATCAACTGATTCTCACGCCGGAGGGGCTTGCCGAAAGACCCCCGGCGCAGTTTCACGGTTGTTTTGTGGTGTTATGCAGATCACGAAGCTAGCTCAATCTTTGTTGGACACGATAATTGAGCCCAAGACACATTCCTGCGCGATCAGATTGGTTCCATTGCCGGGAATCGTTTGTCAGTGATCTTAAATAACAGAAACACAGCCGAAAAAGTCTGGAAAAATGGAGTCAGATGGACACACGGCAAGCAAATCCATCGGAGACCAAGATATACCTCCTCCTCCTCCTCCTCCACAAGGCCAACCACAAAACCCTAGACCACCCTCTCCACCTAGGAACCCTAATTTAAGGGTTACCAGGTCACAAGGGGTGGTTGATGACACAGGCCTTCAAACAGCTAGAAGGAGGGAGAAGAGACCAGCTCAAGAGAGGCAGCGACGACCTCCACTGGAAAGGAGACCTGAGGTAGCTACTGAGCGCCGTGTGGGAGGCCCATCCAACCCACACCTCGACAGAGCTGCTTTCCTCGTCGAAAGATCAAATGCCCTTCGAGAATTCCTGCAAATCCAGAATGAACTCATCCAGATGGCGGCGCCCCAAGCCCCACAGGCGTCCCACCATACCGTCTCGTCGGGAAGGAGAAGGAACCGGAGGAGAGAAGGTCGTCGAGATGACGTCGTAACTGGGGAGGAACGGGTGGTGCCCCAGATTGATCTTAGAGATCATATCAATCAACGTCGTAGTGAAGGAGTGCCATCTCAGCAACGACGAGATGAAGGAGAGCCTCGTAGAGTATTGGCAGTCGAAAATCCAGAAAATCAGAACCAAGTTATTCAAGGTCGTCTAATGACTCCTTCTTTGAGAAACGAACGGGCACCGAGCTATAGGGAGAGAACCCGAACACCCCCACATCGCGAACGAGAGCTATCCAGATCGTACAGACCATCTCCGTCGCCGAGCTTTAGAGGGGAAAGATCCGTCTCACGACGACTCGCTCCCACAGAGAGACAACGGTCTAATACCGTTGCTCGGGGGCCTCGTCAAGATAGGATCCCCCCAGCCGGCCCAGCAGGAGAAATTGATATGAGAGAATTCTTGAGACTCAAGCGTCAGGTGGAAGAGCTGACGAACAAAAGAAACAAGATGGATAGCGACGACTCTGAGGACGATGGTGGTACCATGAACCCCTTGGCCCTATGGATGCTAGAGACGGGACCTCCTGAACCAGGCTTTAAACTTCCCGACTTGAAATAATATAACGGCTCTACGAGTGCCATTGATCACATATAACATCTCGAAGCCCAGATGTATGTAGTGGGAAGAGCCTCAGGCCACGACGATGTCATGTGTAAGGCCCTCACAAGCACGCTGACTGACGCTGCTTTACAATGGTTTAGGAGCCTACCTAAGGGGAGAATTGAATCATGGAAGCAAATGAGAAAAAAGTTTTTGGGAAGATTTACAACGGCGGGAGATCGTCGTAAGACTGTCAACGATCTCAGTAACATTTCGCAAGGAGCCGGCGAAAGCTCTATGAGCTATTTCAAAAGATTTAAGAAGTTAGTGGACCAAATTGACGAAGACCTGACTGATAGGGAAATTATCAATTGTTTCAGACACGGTGTTGTTTCCTCCACTCTGGACTACGAGTTGCAAGTCCACCCGGCCAAATCCCGAAAAGATCTCTATGCCAAAGCGTATGCTGTCGCCGAGGCTGAGGAGAGAAAGTTACAAAGAGAAGGAAAGGCCGTTGACGAGGTTGAAACGGCAAAATCTAAAAAGGACAAGGCTGGAGAAAAAGGAAAGAACAAGCAAGTGAAGGCTGAAAAAGTTCCAGAGTCGTACACTCCTCTGACTGTGTCACGAGCGAAAATTCTGAGCAATGTTGATTTTGGACCGGCACCGAAGATGAACCCCAACGGGAAGGGGAAGAAAAATTTGAATAAATATTGTGAATATCATAGGGATAAAGGACATGATACCGAAGAATGTTTCAGCTTGAAGAAAATTATTCAGAGATGGATTGATGATGGTCGTCTCCAGGAGTATGTGAGGAAGGATCGTCAAGCAGCCAACACTCGAGTTGCTAACGACGGCCCTCCGGAGAGGCAGCCAAGGATGGTCTTGGTAATTTCTTAAGAGACGAGCAAAAATCATATAAAGAGCGCCATCTACCATCTCAAGAAAGCCCCTCATGTTCCCCAGAAGTCGGAGATTCCAAACGACGTGATAAACTTTTTTCCCTACGAGTTAGCAGCTAATCCATTGGCTCGTCAACGTATTTGGTCATCCCCGGCTTCATTGACAACTGTGAGTCCAGAAGAATTCTAATTGATACTGGAGCGGCCAAAGACATTCTCTTTTACAACGTCTACCAACGGATGGGTCTACCCGATAGCCGCCTAAGTCCTTACTTAGGTCGTCTAGAGGGATTCACCAACCACCGAGTAGACGCAAAGGGACAAATTGACCTACCTGTTGACATTGGAGAACACCCATTAAGAACCATCAAAACTGTGACTTTTATTGTGATTGACGTCGTCAGTGACTACCACGCAATCCTTGGCCAACCTGGCCAAGCCGCTTTAGGGATCGTCGCCTCGGTCCCTCATCAACGAGTCAAATTTCCTACACGTGCTGGAGTGGGATGTGTGTTGGGGACGGCCCCAGAATTCCTAGAGCATGTGCTGAGGGCAAAGCGAACCATTGAAATAGACGACCCAAATCACATTGTGAAGCTTTCCAAATCTGTCAAGCAAACGACGACATCAAATGCCTCCGTCTCGACCATCAAGTGTGTCGACGACCCACAAGACTTTGTTGAAATATTCATGGACGATCAAGCCGCTGAGCCACAACTTTTGACCGCCCATGAATCGGGGGCCGAGCTAGATAAGCTCATTGAGGACGAGGTTCCAGACCTGACCCCTGAGGCAAGAAGAAAAATCAAAGAAATTGTCATTGAATCCATGGACTTTAGGGACGACGCCCCTGAGATGAAACCAGCCGACGAGCTAACGGAACTGATCATCAATCCAAGCTATCCAGAGCAGAAAATCAAAATGGGGTCTCAGTTATCCACTGAGGAGAGGGAAGAGATAATCTCCCTACTCAAACAGAACCTCGATGTTTTTGCCTGAAGAGTGGAAGATATGAAGGGTATCAGAGAAGACGTGGCAGTTCATAGGCTTGGAGTGAACCCTACCATGAAGTTCAAGGAACAAAGGTGCAGAATTTTTTTGACAGAGAAAGAGATCGCCATCAAACAGGAGATTGAAAAGCTACTAAGTGCTGGGATTATTGTGGATGCTGGGTTCACAACGTGGCTGGCAAATGTGGTTCTCGTCAAAAAACCCAACGGAAAGTGGAGGCTCTGCGTAGATTTCACCGACCTAAACTTGGCATGCCCCAAAGATAGTTACCCCTTGGCCAGAATCGACAAGCTCGTCGACTCTGTGGCCGGTCATACGACCTTGAGCTTTCTCGACGCATATTCTGGCTATCATCAAATCAAGATGGCCGAAGAGGATATACCGAAGACGGCCTTTCAGGCTGCAGGGGGAACTTACTGTTATACGAAGATGCCCTTTGGGCTCAAAAACGCCGGGGCCACATACCAAAGAATGATCAACAAGGTGTTCAAGGACCAGCTCGGAGACAACTTGGAAGCATATACCGATGACATGGTTGTCAAGTCCAAGAAAAGAAAACATATCGACGACCTACAGCAAACTTTCACCAACCTTCGAGCAAATGACATGGTCCTCAATCCAGCCAAGTGCGTTTTCGGAGTTGCAGCTGGAAAATTTTTGGGATTTATGCTTTCACAGCGGGGAATTGAAGCCAACCCTGAGAAAATCAAGGCTTTGATTGACATAGCAGAGCCTACGAGCATCAAGGAGGTCCAGCGTTTGAACGGACGAATGGCGGCCTTGGGTCGTTTTATTTCCGAGTCCGCCGAGAGATCACTCCCATTTTTCAAAGCTCTCCGAGGTGCTAAGGACTTCAAATGGACGGAAGAGTGTTCCCAATCATTCAGGCAGCTAAAAGAGTATCTTGGCTCCCCACCACTCCTCCAAAGCCCCGTCGCAGGAGAAGATCTTTATGTTTATCTCTCGGCGGGTGACAAAGCAGTCGCCGCCGTAATGGTTAGGGAGGAGGAGGGAACACAAAGGCCAGTTTACTACGTTAGCAAATCTTTGTCGGACGTAGAAACCCGCTATTTTAATGCGGAAAAGATTGCTTATGCTCTCGTCATCACAGCACGAAAGCTGCGAGCTTACTTTTCTGCTCACCCCATCATTGCTTACACCAACGCCCCACTTCGAAAAATTTTACATCGTCCTGAAATTTCCGGCCGTCTATTGAATTGGAGCATTGAGCTGACAGAATTTGATATTCGTTATACGGCAAGAAAGACTTTACAAGCACAGACCTTGGCAGACTTCCTAGTTGAAACGTCGTTCACCATTGACGACGATCAACGGCCGCCGCGGAAGGTGAGTAAGGGCAAAGAGGTCAGCGACCAGCCAGCGGAGTTAGTCTTGCCACTGGGATGTTGGAAAGTCTATTCAGATGGGTCGGCAACAAAGGACCTCAGTGGAGCAGGAATCGTGCTGGTTGAACCAGAAAGCAGCACAGTTTTTGAAGAAGTTTTGAGATTCAAGTTTCAAGCGTCGAACAATCAAGCAGAGTACGAGGCGCTGATAGCGGCAATCGAGTATGCAAAGTGTTTTGGAGCCACTAAGGTAGCGGCTTTTTGTGATTCTCAGTTGATCGTGAACCAGGTCCGCGGCGACTATCAGGTCGTCGACTCAACCCTCCAGAAATATCATGCTTTGGTCGGCGAGTTAGTTCAGGGGCTTGAGTTTTGGGCCATCCAAAGAATAGCCAGAGAAGACAATGAACACGCCGACCTACTATCGAAGCTTGCAACAGATCAACTCCCTGAAGACGAGCATGGCCATCACTTGGCCTACCTCGACCAGCCGGCCTATGAACGAGTGAAGGTCATGTGCATGGGAGACGGTCCGAGGTGTTGGATCGACGAGCTAAAATCATTTATCGAGAAGGATGAGTTACCAAATGATGAAGTTTTGGCACGACAAGTCAAGAGAAAGGCAGCCAGATTCTCGGTCGTAGAAGGTGAACTGTATAGACGATCTATCACCAGACCGTTGCTAAAGTGCGTCCACCCTGATAAGGTAGTCCAATTGCTTTTCGAGGTACATCAAGGAGAATGTGGGGGCCATCCTGGGGCCCGTACGTTGGCTGATAAGTTGATCACCATGGGGTATTACTGGCCCCATCTCCGAGAAGATGCCAAGCAGTTCGTAAGGAAATGTGATACTTGCCAGCGTTTCGCCGATCTTCCAAAACTCCCGACGACTGAGCAGACCCCGGTCATAGCAGCATGGCCATTCGACATGTGGGGTGTCGATTTGATTGGGCCTTTTCCACAGGCCAAGGGAGGAGTCAAATATGTGATTGTGGCAGTTGACTATTTTTCAAAATGGGTGGAGGCCAAGGCCTTAAACAAAATCACTGAGAACAATGCCCTAAGCTTCATCCATGACTCAATATGGTGTCGCTTTGGAATCCCAAGGGTAATCGTCTCGGACAACGGCCTGCAGTTTTCGAGGAAGTTTGAGCAAGAATTGAACAGAATGGGTGTCAAACATTCTAAGTCGTCTGTTGCCTATCCCCAAGGCAATGGGCAAGCTGAAGTGGAGAACAAGCTTGTCTTTTCAGCCCTGTGCAAAAATCTCGAAGGACGAAGTACGAGATGGTTGGACGAACTCCCTTCGGCTCTCTGGGCAGTTCGCACAACCACCCGGGGGCCTACGGGGGAAACTCCATTTACTTTGGCTTATGGCTCTGAGGCCATGGCTCCCGCCGAGCTTCAGCTTCCTACGGACCGAGTTGCTCTCTTTGATGTGGAAAAGAATATCCATAACCGACAGGTCGATCTTGACCTTGTAGACGAGCGAAGATTAGACACCCAGCTAAGAATGGAAAACTACAAGAAGAAAACCAAGGCTTACCACGATAAGAAGGTGAAGAAAAGGTTCTTTAAAGTCGGTGATCATGTTCTTAGAAAGATTGAAGCGACGGGACTCAAGGCCCGCCAAAACAAACTCTCTCCCAACTGGGAAGGACCATACATCGTCACTAGTGTGGTCAGAGAAGGAACCTACCGCCTAGCCCGGCCAAACGGTGAACAACTGAAACATCCATGGCACACTAATCATCTCATGAAGTACTACTTCTGAGATCGTCATCAACAACACTCAGCGCCCTCAGGGCACCCTACTTGTGGTTCTTAACGAAAGCCTTTTTATTGACATTTTGTGAAAATTTTGGAAGTTTGTAAGGGATAATCTATAAATCCCAGGAGTCTTAGAAAGTAAACAAGTGGTCAATGTACGAGTATTGTTCGAAAGATATCAATGAAAACTCATCATTTTGCTGAACTTCGTCTATTACCAAAAGTTTAGAACGGTTGAAGCCTGACTTCGACCCTTACAATCACTTCGATCCAAGTATAAAGATCAGTCGAAGCCAAGACTTCGATGCTCACATTCACTTTAGCCAAGTATAAAGGCTAGACGAGGCCAGACCTCGTCGACTGCTATAACGGAATAAGACGACTCGTCCGTAGAATATTGCCTACGAGCAAAGACCTACGGACCTTCATACTATTCCTACGAGCTATTGAGAAGTTGAGAAAATACAAGGGTGAACAAGAGTCGGCCACATTAGGACGACCCAAGTTCTGGTCGTCACTCACGACGACCATTTACACTTGTCCTCAAGCTTACTCATCAAAAGTTATCACATGCTATCTACGTTAACACAGATTAACAAATAGAAAACAAAGGCATTGAATAACTTAAAACACCAATAAAACAAACAAACATTGTACGACCCCCTCTAGACAACGAGGAAACAGGTCAACTACTTTACAAAAATTAGAAATTGTTTGAGACAATGTTTGGGACCACCACCAAAAGACGGAACATTGTTTACAAAATTACAAACGATCTCAAAAAAAAAATCAAATGATTACTGGGGATCAACATTGGTTGGTGTGGCATCAGGATCGGGGCCATTTTCGACGAAGTGAGCATAGTAGGCATCAAAGTTCCCTGGGACGACGGCGGGGACGGACCACTCGTCCTTCCCGTCCTTCGCATCGTCTTCTCTGATAATAAGGAAGTCGTTATCAGTGTAAGGGACAAGGGGATGGACCGAACGAGCTTCGTCGTCGTATGACTCCTCAGTGCAGAGGTCAGCCAATTTCCTGATAGAAAGCAGATCTTTCGTTATCGGATCCACCAAGAGCCGCCTAGCCATATGCTTGGCCCCGTCCTTAAAAAAGCCACTAGCTTTTTTGTAATCATCTGGAGGTACTCAGTACTCTCCTTGAACTCATTAACAGCATCAAGCCTGGCTTGGACCAAGGCAGCATCATGGCTCGTCTTCATCTCTTCAATCTGTGCACGAGCAGTGTCAAAACTGGCCGTCATCTTCTTAAGCTTGTTCTCACAAACCCGAAGGCCATCCTCAAACACCTTCGAGTCAGCTTCAGCTTTGGATTTCCCTTCCTTCAAGGCATCAACCTCCTTTACGATATCATTCTTCTAATTTGTTAAGGACTCGTAGGCAGCAGTAAGCTCACCCACGTTGGTCTCTACCTCTTTCAACTTCTGCTCAGCCGTCTCCTTGGCGCCGACGGCCTGAATCAGCTGCTCGTTGCCCCGTAACTCGGCGTCAAGACAATCCCTGTAATCCGACATCATAGCGTCCATCATCGACGACAGCTGCAATAATAAAATTGTTAATACAAGTATAGAAAGATGGAATAGAAATAAAAGCATAAACTTGAAGTACCTCAGTCTGAATCAGCCCAAGACGGGCATGATAGGTTTCAAGAGAAAGTTTGGCTTCCTTCATCTGACGGGTCAGATCAATATCCCGAGCGCGTCTAGTCAAGGCCGCCCCCAATAACAGCGGATTACCATTACTCAACAGATAGGGGATCCCAGCTATTGGAGAGGCCTGGGCAATCAAGGTCGCCATCTCTTTGGCCTTCGTCTTGGATAAGACCGCTGAAGACGAGCCTGGAACATCGGCCCGTGGAGTAGAGGGTTCTGACGAGCTAGGTGAGTCATCGGTGGTTTTCTTATTCTTTTCTCTCCTCCCCTCAGAGCCGACGGGATGATCCTTTCTCTTCCTGGAGACCCGGCCGCCGGCCTCACGCAATTCAGGGTTTGAGTCTGTACTCCCCACCGTTTCCACAGAGACATGCTCGGCCTCGTCGGCAATGACTATTTGGGCTCCCGTAGCCTCCATACTTGCATCAATCTCAATCCCCACTGCTCTCTCAGGCGCGTCAACAACAGCCTGACGGCCTCCAGTGTTGAGCCCCCAACAACGGGCTCCCTCTCGATCATAGGAATGGCACCCTCAGGGTCTTTGGGAAGCTCCTCATTCCTCGTAGTCAACTTCGCCTGACGATCAAGTATGGCGATGGTAGCAGGCCTGCCTTTCTTCTTGGAGCCCCTGTCGTTAGCTCGGATTGCTCCACTCATTATTCTTGCTTCAATCCTTTCCACGTCGGCCTGGGTAAGAACTGCAAAACGACCAAGTAAAAGGGTAAGTTTTTACTCACGACGAGACAAGAGACGAATATCAAAATAGAAAAGGTAGCAGGAGCCCAACCCCATTCATCTCAAGGTTTTCACAACAGTCTTCGGGACGATCAATACGTGCTGCCGCACAAGTCACACAGTTATCCTTAAAGGCCAACTCATTGTGAACGACCCAATCGGGATAGCGGGCATCAAGATCGATCTTTACCAAGGGTTCAGGCCCCATGGACGGCTTAGACATCATTCCAGCTCTGATATATCTCCATTGTGAGGCCTCTATGTCCTTGTACGAGACCCATCCAAGGTCTAGCAAATCATCTATCTTTTTCTTTAGCTCGTTGGCCCACGGAGCTTTAAAGACATACTTATCAGCAATCACCTTATTGCCCACCGAAAAAGGAAACTGCCACCCCACTCGGCTTTCCACCAAAATCATGTGGTTCTCCCAACCGTACACCTTGCTTGGGATATCCAAGAAAAAACTCCGTGCGTTTATGATTGAGGACACGCTCACAACAGATTTCCCTTTGGAGGTAGTCCGGACCGTCCGATAATATTGACGGAATACTTTATCACATGGCTCGTAGCCAAGAAATCTGCAGACGACGGCAAAACCAGACAGAATTCTAATGGTGTTGGCACTGACTTCCATGGGCACACAGGCTGAGTCCTCCAAGAATTCATTGATGAAGGGGTCTAGAGGCAACCTCAAGCCGAACTCAAATTGTTTATAAAAGAATGCCACCTTCTCCTTGCTGGTCAGAAGGGACTGACGACGAGGCTCATATTCTGCTAGGCTGAGATGCTCGAGCTTGTACGTCGAAGCTTGAACTCTAAATGAGCCTCGTAGGGCATCAATCATTTGTTTCCCAACGTTTGGCTTCCTGAGCTCGATCTTGGGCAAAGCCCAGCTCCCTTCAGCCCCACCTCCAAAATCACTTTCATTCATTCCAGCTCGTACGAATGTATGAAAGGCCTTAACCGTCTGAGCGCCCCCAGCACTTGTGCTGGCCTCGTTTGCTTCTTGGGCCGGTTGGCTAGGACGCCCGTCGTGATCCATGTCTACAAAACAAGGAAAGACAGAAGGGGAATCAGTCCTAACATTCTCAGGCGACGACCTAACTATGTGCAACCTAGATTCCCCTATAACCAAATTCCTAAGTGAATCACGACGGGACAAAGAATAGTTAGCTCATATATGATTGGGAAGGTCGTTCATCGACCTAAAAGACGTTACCCTTGGGTCATCTTCCTTGAATTCCCCAAGAGCCTCACCAACTGGAAACCCCAAAGGTTCATTCTCAAATCCAAACTTCAACAAGATTGAAGAACACTCAACCAGTGGAATCTCTCTCCAAATCCCCCTAGCACATTTAAAAACCCTCTGATTTAACCCAAAACCAAACTTAACCCCTCTCTCAAAGCTTATAGTCCTTTCTCCCATTGAAGATATTCTTAAACCCCAAAGAAAATGCCCATAAAATGAAGAACAACAAAAGAAATTACCTGTTTCTGGGTCTGGAGATGGTTTTTTCGATGAGTTTGCCGGCGGTAAATCGAAGAAGTTCCTAATCCAAGCTGCCGGATTGTCCAACGGTGGTGAAGCCAGAGCATTCAATGTCGCCGGAAATCGTTCGCACGGTGGCCGGAATTTTTCTTGCTAGGTTGCCGGAAATCGCCCTTGCTCTTTGCTCTCCAGGAATTCTGATGCGAAAAGTTTGAAATGGGGGAGGAGGGAAGCTTTTATATGTGGGGAAGACAAAGGGTTTATGCCTGGGAAACCCAAACGGCGAAATGATGGGCATTAAATACCCTCTGATTTCCGAGGAGAATGTCCCATCACGGGACACGTGTCAATTAATGAAGAGATCCTAGCCATCCACGTCATCAATGCTGACGTCACCCTAATTCAAATTTCAAATTGACGGCCGTATGGATAGCCTTGGAGGGAAAACGACAACTCCTGTCCCGTCAAGACGATCCATGAGTTGGGGGCCACTGAACGGAATATTCTGTGATGGGTCGAGCCCAATACCTCACTACGAGCTAGGGGCCCAACAGGCCCACCAAAGGACCAACTATGAAGGATCCGATCAAGACCTGGGTTATGGCCCGTCCAACAACGGATGGCGGTCGTCGCCATTGAGCGACCAAGCCCATCCAAGCGACGAGCCAATACACCCATGAGCAAAGGTTTGGGCTTTAACCCGTTGATACGTCAGGAAGAGGTCGTCGCCAATGAGTTATGACCCACCTAACGACGAGCCTTCCCACCACGCAAAACTGATCTCACCCAAGAGTAAGCGTCGTGGCTGAACGACCAACTCTCTCTGAGTGCTTGCTCATCGAGTCATCTCTCAAGAAGACGACCTAATTGGACGCACAGCTCCAGGTCGTCTCTTCAATTAAGCTTCCTCAACAAGCTTGATTAATTAGCTAATTTGGGATAATGTCAGACCTACTACAGTGCCTTGTTACACGTGCAATCATGTAACCAGTAATAACACCAAAAGGTGTGCAGGTTGACTTTCCCTTATAAGGCAAGCTGCTTATCAATGTCAAGCGCTGCAGTGTCCTTACATAGACGGACCAGTCCCAGCGTGACACGTGTACGCCTAGGAGACAACGCTGATCCAATGGTTGGCATCAATCCAATCTAACGGTTCAGATGAAAACCCTAATATCACTACATCCACTATAAATATGGGAACAAAACATGGATAAAGGTAATGCTTTACTACATATTTACGTACTCACACACTCTCCATATTATTTACACCACTTTCCAGTCCATCAACTGATTCTCACGCCGGAGGGGCTTGCCGGAAGACCCCCGGCGCAGTTTCACGGTTGTTTTGTGGTGTTGTGCAGATCACGAAGCTAGCTCAATCTTTGCTGGACACGATAACTGAGCCCAAGACACATTCCTGCGCGATCAGGTTCTCTCTTTATAAATACACACGTGTTTACCGGCTGTCACACCCTCTCTCCTCCCTCATTTTTCTTCTTTTTTTTTTTTTTGTTGCTCTAAGAGCACTGTGTTCGTATCGTCAAAACGAATCAAACTAGTAGAATCAACATATAATCTAATCTAAATCAAATTTCTGAAGTTCACAATTAATTCAAGTTCACAGTTGTTTTTTAGAAGTTAATAGTTGTTCAAAGAACAACTAAAAGAAGTTCACAGTTGGTTTAGTTAAATTCATAATTTTTGCATAAAAATGTCTTCTATTTTACTTAATTCATTTCTGTTTTAGCTAAGTTCACAATTGTTTTTAGTCTTTATGCCTCTAGATTTGCTTTTTTTATGAAATTTACAAAAACAATTGTGAATTTAACTAAAAACAACTGTAAACTTAACAAATATGTCAAATAATCTTATAAAATAGCAAAAATAGAGGAAATAAAAGACTAAAACAACTGTAGACTTAACAAATATGTCAAAATAATTTCATAAAATTGCAAAATAGAGGTTATAAAGATAAAAAACAATTGTAAAATTAACTAAAAACAACTGTTAACTTAGCTAAAACAACTGTGAGCTTAACAAACATATCAAATAATCTCATAAAAAATCAAAAATAGAGGTCATAAAAGATTAAAAACAATTGTGAACTTAGCTAAAACAATTGTGAATTAATTAAAATAGAAGACATTTTCATACAAAAGATAATGAACTTAACTAAATCAACAGTGAAACTTCTCTTATTTGTTCTTTGAACAATCGTAAAAAATAACTGTGAACTTCTAAAAAACAAATGTGAACTTCTAACAACTGTGAATTTCAGAAATTTGATTCAGATTATATGTTGATGATACTAGTTTGATTCGTCTTGACGATGTGAACACAACGATGCTCTCAGATTTATTTTTTTGACTTTTGAATCTTAAAATATTTTATTTTAAAGTTTTGAAGGAAAAAAAAAAGAAAAATGAGGGAGGAGAGAGGTTGTGACAGGTTGTTACTTAATAACACTTGTGTCTTTAAACTAGCAAGGGAATAGATGAAATTTTGATTCTGTTGCTGAAATTGGTAGTTAAATTCCAACATCCTTGTTTTAATTATTCTTTTAACTTGGGGTGAATGATCTAGCGGTAATTTCCCTATCCATTTAACACTCTAGTAAGAAAAAACAAAGTTAAAAGATAAAAGAAAGATCTTAAAACCAAGGGCAAATTGCATTTTAGTTACCTGAGTTTGTCAAGATGTTTCAATTGTTTATCGAATTCGCATTTGTTACAAGTTGGTTATTGAGTTTGTCTTATTGTTGCAATCAGGTATAATTTTGGATGAACCGTTAAAAATTTAACGAATAGTATAACATGTGCCGCTCATGTGAGTTACTTAAGGGGTATTGTGGTCGCTTCCATGGGGTGGCGATTTGGCCCCTTAAAAAATTAAATATTCTACCTAAAGCTAAAAAAATTATCCATCAAATAAAAAAGTATCTTGTAATTAACGAATAATTGTTTTTTATTAGGTTTTCTCCAAATCCCTCCCCTTCCTCTGTCGCCCTAATTGGAGATGTCGTCATGGTGTACACCATGACGACATCCAATTCGGTCACAACCACCAATAAGCACCGCGACCACTCTCAATCTCTCTTCGACCACCACCAAGTAAACTCCGCCACCACTCTAATCACGATAAAATCCATCCCCCAACCAAATCTTTATCTGGATAAATCAACTTACGACCTTAAATATCTTCCCGACACTCTCTTGCTTGAAATCATTGTTCGATTGCCAATCAAATCAATTTTCAGATTCAAATGTGTTTCCAAACACTGGCTATCACTCATTTCTCACCCATCATTTTCTCGCTCTTTTCTTTTCCCGCCGGCGAAACGCCGCCATCCAATCTTTCCATATCCTCTACCGCTACATTTATGTCACCAATTTCACGGATGTAATCGACCGTCTCCAACCTGATATTTACAATTCCCCTAATTTCTCTGTCCTGTTTCTTTCCACTTTGAGAAACAGTAACAATCGAACCACTTCAAGGTTCTAGGTTCCAGTAATGGCATAATGTTAATCTATGTACTTAGTCCTTTCATTTACTATGTTTGTGATCCTATCACTAGAAAGTGGATCTCTTTCCCTCAATTTCTCTGCTGTTTTTTTGTGTTTTTTTTTTTTTTTTTTTTTTTTTGTAAATTTTGTCCATGATGATTTTGTGTATGAATGATGAGTTCAAAATGGTTTAGTTGGTTGAGTGTTCCGTGGTGATTAAGCATGGCGGTTTGTGGCAGTGGTGATGGAGTGGTGGTTGTAAGTCTCATTCCATGGAAAATATCAAAATATCCCTTAAATAATTCACGTGAGCGGCAAATGTTATACTGTTCGTTAGATTTTTAACGGTTCATCCAAAATTATACATGATTGCAACAAAAAGACAAACTCAATAACCAACTTATAACAAATGCAAATTAAATAATCAATTGAAATATTTTAACAAACTAAGATAAATAAAATGCAATTTGCACTAAAACCAAAGGCTCTCGTAAAGAGAGGAACACATCCTCTCATATTTCAGGGAGAAAAAAAAGGGTCAACGCTATGTTTTTTATCTTGTCAAATTAGCTTACTTTAATTTTTTATTTTTTTTATTAAAAACAGAAAATATGTTCAGTTAATTTACATGAAACACATTAGTTATTTAATTAATTAATTTGTCACATCATGTCTGAGTCATTTTAAAAAACAATTATTATTACAAACAAAATCAAGTGTACCCATTTTCTTAAGTCCACCTCATAAATAAATGAGGGGAAAAGAGGAATGTAATACCAAAATAAATAAGTACTTCTATCGTTTCAATTTAAGCTTCTTGTTTTTTACTTTGCACAAAAATTAAGAAATCAAAGTAAAATATGTAATTAAGTCAAGTAGATTCATAATATAATTGTCTGAAAAACTATTAATAAATTAAGTAGGTAAAAAATAGTTGATAAGTAATGATTTTTTTTGTAATTATTGAACTCTATGAAGATAAAATTGTTCAAAACAATTTTCATTACTTTCCCTTTTGGGAATAAAGCAGATTAAGAAGTTTAGAGTGGGATAGATCAAAAATGAAAGTAACAAGCTTAAATTGAGATGGAGGTAATATCATATAGACATGCTCAAAAATATCTGGGAACCAGAAGAACCGGCGGGTAAAATCGAGAATCAGAACCGTGGAAAAATCGGGAATTGGGAAACCAAAATCTGCGGTTCCACGATTCGAATACAAGTCCAACATTTTCATAATCGGGCACCGGTAGTTCTGGAACCGTGAATCGTGAAACCTTAGCTTTGCAACGGCTAAAACCTTAGCTTTGCAACGGCTAAAACCTTAGCTTTGCAACGGCTAGTTTCTTGTTACGAGTATTATTTAGTTAATAAACTAACTTAATTCATTAAAAAACTAACCATATTTGTTTTTAAGAAAAATAAAAAATAAAACTTACATTTCCTTATAAAAACTATTTTTAATTGAATTTTGTTATAAGTTTTGAAATTGAATTAATTATTCAACTATTTTCAGATGCATTGATTTCTTTAAAAAAAAAAAATTGAAATTGTCAACCATGAAATCGGACAGGACAGGAACTGGCAATTGTAAACAAGAATCGGAATTACACGGTTCGAATACGATTCCCCTGTCCAGAATCGGGAACAACGATTCAAAACCGAGAACCATACCCGGATAAGCACGTCTGGTATCATATTTTTTTTATGTTTTTAGGTAACTTGATTAAATTTTTATTTTTTATATGATTTAAACTACCTTCATAGACTTTAGAATAACATAAATAATATTTCTACATTTTTGGTACAAATTGATAATGTTTCTAATATTACTACTTGTTGCAACAATCTCGACAAGTTAGTCATCATCAGATAAACAAACAACGTCAGTTGAAGGTGGGGCTGAGCTAACAGGTTCGTTAACAACTGTTGTTCCAAATTGAGACAAGTCCAAAGATTCAAAGATCGGTCCAAAGTCAGGCAGATGTGGCAAAGAGTTAGACTGAGTTGTCTCTCCGGCTTCATTAATAGTTTCCCTAAGCAACTCCGTCATTGATGATGCATTCAAGTTGTTATGTTGACTTAAAAGGCCAGATAGAATTACTGGTGAGGGCAACATTGCAGCAAATGGCAGCCTGAATGGTACATTGGGATTATTAGTTGGAGAAGTTGCAGGGAGGCTACCCGATCTTTGCAGGCTAGAAAGGGTTGCAGATGTCCCCGGTGGTGCTGATGATGGTGATGGGGATGATGATCGTGACCGTTGATGAGATGAAGCTTCAGTGGGTCCCACAGGTGGAGTATGCTGACTTGGATGATTTCTTGACAAGGACACAGATGTAGCGTCGGTGGGTCCCACAGGGGATGTATGCTGAATTGGATGATTTCTTGACCATTGCTGAGATGAAGCTTCGGTGAGTCCCACAGGTGCAGTATGCTGACTTGGATGATTTCTTGACCATTGCAGAGATGAAGCTTCGGTGGGTCCCACAAGGGGTGTATGCTGACTTGGATGATTTCTTGATAAGGACGCAGATGAAGCTTCGGTAGGTCCCACAGGGGGTGTATGCTGACTAGGATGATTTCTTGATAAGGAGACAGGTTGGGATTGTAAAGGTGGACGTGAAGAAGAAGAGAGAGGTGGAGGAGAAGCTGCAGGGAGGTTGACTCGGGCATGTTGACTTGAAGAAGGCCTAAAAGGTTGAATATGTGGGGCTGGGGCACGAATTTCACTGTTAGCTCGGAGATTATTACCAGTAGAGGGGGTGATGAGGTTTATGTTAGGTGGGGATCTGGTTGAGCTGCCTGAGAAAAGTGCAGCTGAATTATTAACAAATTGAAGAGGTGGTGCACTGGTATGCTGGCTAACTGAAGACTGCCCGGCTGAAGATGAAGCAACCACAGGGGCAGGGGCAGGGGCAGGGGCAGGCCTTGGGGCTGTCTGCATAGACAACTGATGTAGCTGGTGCATGAAACTGGAAGGCACAACTGAAAGGGGAAGAAAATAAATCAACATTGATACCTCAGGTGAAACTAAAACAAATACACATTCATGTACTCCCTTTGTTCAAGAATAAATGTCGCAGTTGACTTGTCAACGTTTTTAAGGAAGGTGCTTTCTAGTTTGTACACACACATGCACATCTTAAGAGAGCAACAGTTACTGAAAGAATTTGTGTCTCAGTTCTAATATAAAACAATGAAATAAAACCACCAAACAGACCAGGTAACTTCATCCTAGGCATCCATAGACTGGTGCATGATCTTTTTCAGATCAATAAGGTCCGTCACTCCAAAGAGGAACTAATAGAAGTGGTCAACGCACTGACAGCAGGAAATGATTAATAGGCATAACGAAATGGATATGACATCTCAAGACAATATATGTGCCCTTTAGCAGAGAATTAAGATACTAAAAACATTTATCACAGCATCGACTCATGTTTATTAGCTAAAGTATTGCCCCTTCAAATTGCAATTTCTCCCTGCGTCAGCTAAAGTATTGCCCCTTCAAATTGCAATTTCTCCCTGCGTCCTATAATAAATGTCGCAAGACTTTTCTGTTTAGCTTGATTAAACTTCGACAAAAATTAAATGAAAATTTTAAAATATTCATGAAATTGTTATTGATGCACAATTAAAAATACTATCAATAATAGTTTTTACAATTTCATGAGAGTGATTAGATTTAACAACTTTTTGGTCAAAGATCAATCAAATTGACCAAAAAAAGTCAAGATGTGACATTTTCTTATGGGACAGGGGGAGTATTTGGTAAGATGTCATGAAGAACGTGGCCAAATGGTCTTTAGTGCATGACATTGCTGAATGCATACGATGACCCAACTAATAATATACAACATCATTAGTTACAGAAAAGAAAAATCATGCTTCACATGTTAGTCTGACAAAAGGGAATTAATAAGCTAGAGATCATGGAATTGAACTTATCATCAAAGACTGACACAATCATGTTAATTAAGTCAGATTTCAGGCTCAGCTTCATATTACAAACCAAAGCAAGTAATAATAATGCTTCGACAGGGATATCTTCATAAAACACATACCATGTTGTGGTCCCATGGCCCCAGAAGGCCTAAGATCCAAGCACTTAGACCTGAATGCATCTGCCAATAATTTATTCATCAGTACTTTGTTGTGATTGGCATCATGATCCTTCCTTTTCAGAAGAAACTCAGCCTCTGCGTTTTGACGCTTAGACTCATATTTGCTATTAATTTGGGCAATAGCTTCTGCTATCTCTTTGTCACATTCAGATTTCAGTTTCAGCTTCTGTGATTATACACCAGAAAACACGTAAGAACCAAACATAAACAAACAAAGGCTACTTACCCAATGTACTCCCTCTGTCCCAAAATGAATGACCATTTGAAACTTCTCCATCAGAAAACTTTTGTCCCTAAAAGATTTTTTTTCAAACTTTTTTTCTTAGTTCATTATATTTTTGCAAAACAAAAGTTTTGAATGTTTATGCTTTTTTTCTATTATAAATCAACATTTCCAAAATGACCCTTAAATTCAAATGGTCATTCATTTTGGGACAGAGGGAGTAATAATTTACCAATATAAAGAAAATTGGAGACTGACCATATCTTCATGGAACTTGGCATCATGATCCATCTCTTTACGTAATCTTTCCAATTCAATCTGAAGAGGGTCAGCAGAACTAACGGCTACACTTGGCATCCGAGAGAGAAGTTGGTAGTGGCTATCAGACCCTTGACCGATAGATAAATTTGGTCCAGTGTGCAAACCAGATAAACTTGGATGGTGTACATTGGTCTCTACAGCTTGAAGAAGCATCTCAGCATTTTGTGATGAGTTCTGTGACCCTCCAAGCAGTTGATGATGCAGTGGACCACCTCCAGAACACTCGGGCTGATTTCCTCCAATAGGTAATTCAGCATCAATAAGAGGATGTGCTTCCAATTTTTCATCACAAAGTAAATCATTATCAGAACCATCTGCAAGTTCCTCCGCCAATTGGTGAGATTCCCTAGAATTGTTGGGAATAATCTGCCCAGAAAAGGATGGCACATCAACAACTCCACTAGCTACGGGGAAATTAGGTTGACTCTGAGAATGGTGTGCATTAGGAGGGAACGTAGAGTGTAAACTCTCAGGAGGCTCTTCTGCTAGACCATCTGCAGTAGACTCATCACATTGTCTGGAAACAACAGGTTGAAGACATGAGTCAACTTGAGGGGAAAAACTTCTATTACCTTGAACATCTTCATCTTGCATCTGACTACATGACAATGGTTGTGGACAATCATTTTGAACATCCTGCCAAGACAAATATCAAAAATACAGAGCCAGAGAAGGTGAATTAGTAAAGATATGAATTTCACTTTCAGATCTTTCCAGGTGAAAAAGTAATTTAAGTGGCAACAAAACAACCAGATATAAGCAATAAAAAGCAAGTCCAACACCCATTCACAAGCTAGCTGACCCCTAGCAATCCTTTAATCTCAATGACAAGGGAAAATGTAAAGAAATATAAATAATAAAAAAAAGTTGGAGAAAGAATATTAAGCACAAAAAGTAAAATTGTATATTTGCAAAAGTTTTTTAAAAGAAGAAGAAAAAACAGAGTGAATGAGGCTTAACACTTATACCAGATCTGCTGGCAATCGATGATCACAAGCTGGAGAGTCACCGCTGTTAGAGCTAGGGATTGCATCAATCTGCATTCCACCTGCATTTGGCATATCTTGGCCTCTAGAATCTCTACCAGGCTTTTCTTTGCTGGACCCAATAGGTGGAGTTCCCCTTTCAACCGAGTCTAGACACTCCAACACTTCATTGCGAGTAGTTTCACATTCTGCAGGAAGCTGAATCTGATTCTCCAGATGAAGACTTGTAGAACCACTGCTGTCAGCACGATCACGTGAACACCCTACTTCACTAGGGTGTGGAATCATAGTAGCTGATCCTTTCTCTGAGGCCATAGTCTCCATTTTATCATTTCCAGAATGTGCAATTACTAGAGTGGTTGCCCCATCAGTGGGTATGTTGCACCCTACTGTCCCATTTGAAGGAATCGCAGGAATATCAGCTACCCTACTGAGATGCAAGTTATTAAATACTTCATCAAGACTTTTTCTTTGCATAAGATCTCTAGATAAAGGGTGACCATTTCCAAGGACTGATTGAGTTCCATTTTCACAAGCCTCAGAGTTCTCCACCTGCTTCCTATTTTGAGAGTCATGCAAAGTCAGCTCATGTTGAGCTCTTCCTTCACTAGTAGAGACCTTTGCTTCTTCCAACCCATGCGATGTCGTCTGTCTCGCTTCAGCCAAATGCCTTGCCTTGAGATCATCAAGGTGTTTGTCCCTCTGGCGCTTGTTTTCTTCTATCTTCATAGTAAATTTATTATCTAACTCCTTGAGCTTACTTAATCTTACTGATAAATTTCTATATAAAGCCTGTATAACACCTCTATCTGCTTTGTGGTCTTCCTCCAATGCTCTGTTCTTATTTTTCCATTTCATGTCCAACTCCTCAAGCTCCTTCTGGTATTTTTCCGCAAGCATCTGATTCTCAGTTCTTTTTCTTACTTGCCTTCTACTTTCCAATGTGTCTTTTTTAGCTATTCCACAATTTTCTGACGGTCTGTGCTTTGTAAGGATCAATTTCTCACCAACATATTGACTTTGTGGTCCTTCAATCTCAAGTTTTACACCTTGCGTGTTAAGTGAAGCAGCATTTGATATGCTCAAGTCTAAAGGTTCTGGAGCAGAAGAATCAGAGGCTCGTTGAGAATCATTTGAAAAATCTGGTACTACAATGTTCTCTGTGTTGGATAAGAACATCTCCTTCAATCGTTTCATCTTAAAGTATACAGAGATTGCCTCTTCCTCTGTGCAGCTGAATTTCATTAGCTTCTTTGCAAGACCAAGAGATTCCTTCTTATCAATCTTCTGTTTTAACAATGAAGCCCCAATCCAGCACTGCACAGAAGCAATAAATCAAAAACCATATGACATCTGCCTTGAAAGATTTGGCAGTAACTAATAACCTAGAGCTATTTGGTAATTAATAGTCTTGAAGTTGTTTTTCCTTTTTGTGAAAGGCAAATGATTTGATTAATAAACAGGTCTCAGGCTAGAAATAGATTGTTAGCTAAGTTTAGTTTGACACAAAATTGTGGGAACTGGGAGGTAACTGGGACCAAGGTTGAGTCTATTTATGAATGAGCCTGAAGATGTTTTATTGCTGTGGCATCTAATCTAAACTCATTTTGGCAAAGTTTCATAATATTGTCATTAATTTCTCTAAGCAGTGTTTATTTCGAGAATTTCCTTTTTGTTATTTTGTTTTTGATGGCAAAGATCTGTAAAAACTAAGCAACAGCTACACTTTGATGGATTCTAAAAGCAAAGCTTACAGCCAGAATATTATCAGCTTTCTGCCAACTACATTATTCAAAAATTCTTTCAAGATACAATTTTTATATAAACTTTCTTTTTTAACTAAAGTTCACAGTTCAATAAGGGCCAAGGTTAATATTCATTATCTAAGAGGAGAAGACAAACAAAATTTAGGTAAGATGTGGAAAATAGTAGAGGGCTACGGCCACATGGCAATGCAGAGGCCATACCCCTATTTTGATAATCTTCATCCTAATAGTAATGAGACGTATAGTAAATGTGCCATAGTATCACTGTAATAATACAAAGAAATCATGTCAAAGCATGGTACAAGTTGTTGGGCGGGACATTAAATTAGCCTAAGCTTTTAGATTGGCTATTTGAAATGGTATTAGAGATGTCAGAGTTCAGGTTATGCAAGACCAGGTTATTAGTCATATGAAATGTGCCCCAATTTGTTAGTTTCACCTGTTTTGTTTGACATGCACTTAATTGACGTACTTTGGGTTTATCTCAAAATGTCAGCCAGAAATAAGTGAGCGCGAGTGTTAAAGCATGATCTTCACAATTGCAGTCCCTCTAACAGCTTAAGCTTTGATAAACTTAACAACATCAACAACAAAGCCTTAGTCCCAAAATAATTTGGGGTCGGCTAACAAGAAACGTCATATGGACTCTTCAAATTTGATGGGAGATGAGAAAAAAAAAAAGTGGGGAGATGGTAAAACACGATGGTTTAAAAAAAACACTAAAAAGATATTTAAAATAGATAAACAAGTATGAAGAAAAATCAAGAGAAAAAGGAAACCACATTTTTGGAAAGACAACAAAAAAAAAGAGATTTAAAAAAAAAAAAAAAAGAGAGAGAGAGAGAGAGAGTCAAACCCCATTTGAATTTTTTCCATTCACCTCGCCCTCTTCGACGCCATATTCTCTTCAATCCTAAGTAGAAATATATCGCTTTAAATCACCCTGATCGATGTTTACTTATTTGCTTAGGCCTTTCCTTACCCTCACCATCTTCTCACTTCTACACTCTTTTGGCCTCCAAACCCATATCACTTGGTCTCCGTCTCACATGGTCAAACCACCTTAGTGATTCTCTCTCATATTATCTTCAATGGATGCAACTCCTACTTTCTCTCTTATCATCTCATTCCCCAACTAATCATTTCTTGTATGATATATCCACTGTACCATACGCATCCCCGCCACATTCATCCTATGAAAGTGAAATTGTTTCATAGCCCAACGCTCGAAGTTATATAATGGTGTAGGCCTATTTGTCATGCGGCAGAATTTTTATTTACTCTTTAGGGCATGCCAAGATCACATAGAAACCATGTCGCACTCTTCCACTTCAACTAATATGTCGCACTCTACCGCTTCAACTAACCTTTTTTGGTTCTATGAGCCACATCTACATCAAATTCCTAATTTCTGGATAATGGATCCGTGACAACAAAAAATTCAGAACCTTGAACAATCTTTCTATCGTATGTGATTGTCCTTGCCTCCATGCTTCCAAGGTAAACTTACGCTCCAAATATTTGGTCTTGCTTCGCTCAGCCTAAAACCTTGAGATTCCTAAGTCTGTTTCCACAATTCCAATCTACTTTCAACACTTTCTTTTGTCTAATCAATCAACACAATATCATCTACGAATATTATATATCGTTTTCAATTGACCTCGGCAATTCATCTATGATTATAGCAAAGACAAAAGAACTAGCATGATCCAGCCGTCAAAATATAGAAACAAAAAGCATTTAAACGTTTCGGCATTTAATATGACATAGTAATGAAAAGAGTGTCTGACCAGAGATATCAAGAAAGCCTGTAATATTGATGCTGGTTCCCTACTGACGCGGTGATTGTCAATGATATATTTGAGAAATCTTCCTATCATAGCATTGATCTCTTCCTGTATAGAGCAAAACATCCATTTGAGTTAAATGTAAACAATAGAAAGAGCAATGCAATATCAAAATCAAATACCAAGTGAAATAATGTTAAGTTTTCTACAAATAATATTGGGAAAAATAACATGGTCTTGTAAACTTCTGTAGTGCCATAAAGACATTTTCTAAAGCTTGAATAGTACGTGACTAACCAAGGCACACCAAACACAGCAAACAGATGGTCCCACTAGAACTAGACAACTTTACAATGAAGAAAGCAGGGTAAATACTTCTTGCTTGCCTCCATGCATAAGACATGCTAGTCGAGATATCCCTTTCCCTACCATCCAATCTCTTACTCAACCACTTGACAACAAGGCCACATATAGTGGGGTGGGGGGTCATGTATTCTCATGAATGAGAATTTCAAAGTAAAAGATGATAATGACTAATATTAATTTCAGAAAACCCAGACTTGAACAAATTGACTACCAGATGGATATGGATAGATGCTCAACAATTGAAGAATAATTAACATGTAATTATGTAAATTGACCACATTATCAAGAAAACTTCATTTTCTACATAATAGACTTTCTAACTCGGATAAATATTACTTTACTATATTTTCTCAACATGGACCTCATGGTGAGTGTGGGAGGGAGCAATCTAAAACATGAGCGGAATCTTGAATGGATATTCTGCCAAAGTCAGAGGGTTTGGTGAGTGTGTTGTTGTATAGAACGTTGAGAAAATTTTGAGGTTAGGTAATAATTCCCATATCATCTCGTCAAATCTGCATGCCCACAGACACATGCACACCGGGCTAGCTTACCTTACTAAAATGTAAAAGAGAACATGATTCAGGCTTCTGCTTTCATTAAATTGAAAGTGGTTGAAAAATCCAGTCAGTGAGAATAGATGGATAAAATACTTACAGATAGCTTAAGAATTTGACAGAGCCTTGAAACATCTTGCTTCAGGACACTATAAAGACTCTTTTCAGCCACAGTTGTTTCCTGTTGAACTTCAGTTGACCTAGGTCGTTCAGTTGGCAAAGATTGAAGCATAAAATTTGCAGGAACTTCTGAAGTACCTACAAAAGTCAGTGGAGGATATTAAAGGGCAACAACATGAGCAAAACAAATCCATCAAAACATAGTGATCTTGCACCAAAAAACATAATCTATAGAGGAATAAATAGATCAACAACCAATGCAGCTAATGTTCATGAAAACTCCTGGCTTTCTCAGCCCCTCCAAGCTCACCTTCAACTACCGAATTTGTTGGAGACCGATCAGTACAATTAACCACCATTTTCTTTTGCTTCTTAGCAACTTCCTCATTTCCAAGATCTTTTTTTCTTGGAGACTCTTCTGAATAGTGTATCCTTTTCCTCTGTCTTAGAGTTGACACTGATAAATACTTCCACCGAGGATTCCTTCCATCCAACAGCTTTCTCCAAAACGTATTCGGTTCTTCTCTTTCTTGTAACTGAACTTTCAGCTTGCCAAGCAAGGTAAGATTTTTGCTGTAAGTTCCTCCACATTGCTCAACTCTAGTAATAACAGAGTTAGTGGTGTCCTTGCTTTTACAGTTTTGAGAGAGCAAATCCAGGATCTCTGTCACTATGTTATTCAGCTCTGATTGTTCGCAGGATATAGTAGAAATCGAGGAATTATGAAAATCATCTAATTTACTGAATAAATATGAGGCACCCCACATGAGGAGGGTGTCAGTGGTACTCCTGTTCAGGTTCTGCAACTTACTATCAAGGGGCAGATCATGATCTGCTTTCAGAAGAATTCCCTCTTCCACTGTACAACAAACATATAAACGGAAAATCTTTATCTGTCGTGGCTGTGCATCAATAGTTATTTTTTGTAGTGCTCTTAGATCGTTCATTGGATTCCAGTCACTGTCAAATATAATTATAGTATCTACTGACGATAGTTTGATTGATTGAAGGAAAGCACGTTCTAGCAAGAAGACAAATCGACCCTTATCCTTGTTGAAATTGTTTAAAGCAGCTTGCCTCCTCTTTGTTGGGACAATTCCATCCACGCGTTCATAGGAGTCTTGTCCAAATCTTTGACGAACAAAATCATCCAATATATCTCCAATAGAAATAGGCTCCTTTCCAATACCGCTAATGGGCTGTAAAGAGATATATGTAGATGAATGTTAGCACAATAAAAATAACAAATTTATGACTTGTGCCAAATGTAAAGCTATGAACAAAAAGCACCAAGAAGACCAGCAAAGTTGGTATGTTGTTATTGTTACTTTATTTCTAGGCCTAATCACATTTTAAACCATCAAAAAGGGTGATGCTTGTTTCTTTCTCTTGTTTGGGTCAAGTCATGAATCTAGAATATCGTATTCTTTTACAGTGAAAGAAGTTGGGAAGAAGTTGTTAATAATAGATTACCTAGAGAAATAGGTAAAAGAAATTTCCATCCAAGATTTAATAGTTGGTCCATTCTCAGCCTCGGTAAGTTCAAAAAAAAAAGACCATTGATTTACTTTTGAACCCATTAAAAACATTAATGCTCAAAGAGAGGTCCACTAAACCCAATTCAGTTACATGTCTGTAAAGAACTTAATGAAATGCAAACATTGAGATCAAAATTTATACTCTCTCCATCCCTAAATGAATGTCGAAAAAAGTTTCAAATTTGCTCTTGATCAAGAGCAAATTTGAAAAAAAAAAATTGACATTCATTTAGGGACAGAGGGAGTAATATATCAAGATTTATAAGATATAAAGATTTATAAGATATAAAATGTAAGACCCCCAAAAAAAACATCATCTGTTTGTTCTTACAAAAAAGGAAAAGAATATAACCCAAAGTAATGGCACCATTATGACTAGGAAGATATGACTGAGGGTCCCACCAGTAGTTTTCTCTAATTGTGGTAGCTAGGCCAAGTGTACCCATACGGTTGAGTCACTGGTTAAGCTCTACATTCCAACCTCTAACCAACAACTCCCAAAGATCCAAAAGTGTGATACCTTGACCAAGACCACTCAAGTACACATTTGAGATGATCGAGGGGAAAGCCCCACACTTGGCAGGGGAAATTCCCACAAGGGTTGCAGGACACTCCCACAAATGTTATGTCATTCCACTACCAAACCAAATTCAAGTAATTGAAGAGGACAAAGGACACATGGTGCAATACACCTCATGCTCTATTAGTTTTCGTGGAAAGGCTCCCTCAAAGAAGATAGGATTTATTGGGTAAGTCTGCAGTGCCATGTAAGATAGGATATTTTAGCAGTCTATACATTGTATGTAGTTCACGACTGTGAGTTCTATTTGGGGTGACATGAATAGTTAACCATTCTATTTATAGTTGAACCATGGCCTGAATTTGGCTAGATAAAGGGGGGCTCACCATGTTGATAGTAATCCACAGGTGTCGGGACCAGGCCAAATCCAAATAGCACTTTACAAGTCAATACGGAATTATTACATGATTGAGAAATCTCATGTTGTTGCCTCTCACCAATGTTTTGAATAACAAACTAATGTAGGAATTAAGTGGGCAATGATAAGCACGAGATAAGAAACCTATTGTAAGCACAGTCGAAGCAAATATAATTACAAGAAGAATGTAAAATATAGAGTGTTGAAATCTTAAAAATTCAAAGAATGGACCTGGAAAAGGATTAACACTCTTAGCTGTCTCTTTTTCAGCTCCAATAGTATAATATCCAGAAGTTGTAGCTTGCCACTCGCTTTGATGCCAATATCCAAATATTCCGCAGGATCTTTAGTTACCGAGCTTTGTAGTAATGGATCAACGATGTATGGATGATCGCAGCACTAAGGATAATAACATCATATTAATCAAAGATAATGATTGCGCAGGGACCATTGTTTGAAATTATATTTTAGAAATATTGGCACTGAAATGCAAAATGTTCAATAAAGAACAGTACTCGTATCATGTACAATTATGAAGCCTCACGGCAATATAACTCGCTTGAGTAAGACAGGGCAGGGGAGCCATCACATGCATGCATTATTCTATGCATTTAAGAAAGATGAAATTTTTCAGGTAATTGAACATAATAATCTCATATTTTCAGAAGCAATCCATTAAAACTTCCCCTTTTTTATGATTTTTCATTATTAATATAGTCTACAAGATGATTTTAGCTTCTACAGTATGTGATGCTCAGACCCTTCACTTTTGACAAAGTACCCGTGTCCAGAGGAAAGGACATGGGTGTGGGTGTGGCTATGGGTGTGGCTATTTTACACTAAATTTGGTGTAAAATCTTAAAATTTTGGAGAATCCAACATTCGGATCCGTACCCGTGTTGGACACTCGTACCCGAGTCCGAGCATCATAGTGTACAGTTCAAGCCTCTTTATTATATTCCACTTAAAAAGAAAAATTGCAAAAGAGAGTTGGAGAGTACAATAAATAACATTCATGTATAACAATCATGTGATATGACCAGTCACCAGCGTACATTCACATTTCAGATAGAAACACGAGGATAATCCATAACCATAATATTTATTTCTTCAATTATGTTAGAAAAAAAAAAAAAAACTGGACAAAAATTGAGGCCTAAAGATATGGATAGTCATGGGATTTAGATGTTGGATGCTGGATGGATGGACATTTATGTTGTACATACGTATGCATGAGACTAGCTGCCTAACCTAGGAGCCATTTCTGTCAGCAAAGCACAAATAATTGTATATATCTCATAAAAATATAAATTACATAATTTATTCTCAAAATCTCAGGGAGCCAACCGTGCCATCTGGGTACCAATGTGGGTCCCCCACCGACTATAATATTTTTTTGTGATTACAATTCATAATCAAATAACACAACTAGAACTCGTGAAGACGCTCCACCTCAAATGCGAGCAAAATTTGAAGCTTCTCTAATACCACGATTTACTTATTACGAACCCATTCACAGACATTATTGCTCAAAAGAAAACTTTTCAAATGATTTTAATTATTTGGAGGAGGATAACTTGCTTTAAATCGGACCTCTTCAGAAAAATCTCAATATGTTCATTAGTATTTGAAAAAAAAAAAAAAACTACACCAAAAAGGTCCCTAAACCCAAATTAACACCATTTGGAGGACTAAACCATGCACTCCCACACCAAAAAGAAGACGTGCGTTAAGATACAGTACAAAACTCCAACGAACGCCAAGTCTCGAAGATGTGACAACTCCACCCCCCCTGGGGTCCACACACACACAAACACAGCAACTAGAAGTCCACACAGAAGGAAATAAACACGAATTACCAACTTATCTTCATCCAATTAGCAAAAAATCAACACAGATAGTAAACCTCCTACAATTCAAGATATTCCTCCCTTCAAAAAGCTCTTATTTCTAGTCTTTCTCTGGTGACAAAGAATGGGAACAATCTTTAGATTTATTCCTTCTGGGAATCTGGAGGCAGACACAACAGCTTTATCAGGATCTTTCGTCCTGACATGTTGATCAAATGCATACATCATAGTGGTACACTGTTCTAGAGCACGGCGGTCATAGTTCGATCTATTTGACATCTGCTCTGCAGCAGTGTGTTTGGCCATTGACGGATCCTCTCCTAGTGCTTAGATTTTTTGGAGGTGAAATGATTTTCTTATTCTACAACTTTTACTTGGTAGTTTGTGAGTACAATTTACTTTATTACATTCTACCCAACAAACAATTGGACAAATATGCTAAAGCCCTAAACTCAATAAGGGTGTCCACGAGGCTTCCGCGCTGCGGTGTCTGTCAAGGCCTAGTGTAGGCAGTCTTACAGCAGCAAACAGATATTTCATCATTTTAGAAACCTTTGACCTCCATGCCACAAGGGAGTAATCTTCCCATTGAACATAGGGTCTCCAGTTGAAGCATTTAACTCAATAATTATAAAAGATAATCCTAAATTACTAGGATCATGCATCAATGGCAAATAAATAACATTTAGATTCTCTTAAGCACTTCTTTGCAAGTTATGCATCCAAAAGCTCTCACACACAGGCACACACTTGAATAAAAATGATTCTCTGTGGTAAATAAGCCACTGATAAAACCGGTGAAAAATGGATTACTAAATAAATAGCACACGAGACACACCTTCCGTGAGGAAATAAGAACATCACGAAGAGCCCCAACAGGATCCTTCTTCGAACACGAACAAAGAGACAGTGTATTTGATAGTAGAGTAGCACAATACTGCTCAAGCTGCAAGTTGGATATCTCAACTGGAACCCAATACTCTACAAACCTAGAAGAATCAGATATGTAGTCATATGCAATAAAGGAGATCGAAATAAATTAAAAAATAATTTATAGTCTTTTCAGAAATACAGAGGTACTAAAATGGCATTTCCCGAAAGTCAAGGGAGTCAAGTGACCCCCCATCCCTTCTATGTGGCATAGATATGTTGAAATATGACTCATTTCTTGTAATAGAAGGAGAAACATTCCAAGGCACAAAGTCCATATGTCATGGAACGGTGGGGCGCAATTACTGAATTTGGACTCTAATGTAGTTACGTCATTAAAAGAAAGCACAGACACACTGAGAGAAGGGGAGAGAGAAGGCATCATATGATGTTGCTCTTAAACATATTCTCCTTCTGTCCCCCATAAAAGCCTAGTATTTGACTAAACACACAGATTAAAGGGTTTGAAATATGGGCAACAATATTTGAATTCATTCTAGGTGGAAGTTTTGAAATGAGCGAACAATATCTGAAGGTTAATATTCTCAATTGTTGTAGAGAAATTCCTTAAAAAGGAAATTTTCGTCAATTGGGTCAGCCAATATGGAATAATCGCCTCTTCTACTGAGATGGGAGAAATAATATTAAAGATGAGAATTATTACAAGAGGTAAGGGACAAGCTTCCAGTAAAAGATGGAAGTGAACCTGAACCTGGTTTGTCATATCATCAATGTGCTTCAGGGTGCCCTCCAGAAATAAGAGAACGTAGAGAAGATGATGTAACATCTTTGTACAACGGTTCAATAAAAAGAAATTGGTACTAAAAGGTTGAATTGTTTGGAGCCTCCCCTAGCTTAAATGAGGCTTCTCCGCTGATATTATTCATGTATGTTTCTTGTTTATGTGGACTCTTGTCCTATGAGAAAATTGTAACCATCCCATCTTTCCTTTGGTTCTACTAAACCTGATTACTATAATGGTACGTCTTTAAGAATGTTTCCATTTCCAAGTGAACGAAAATTACCCGTTTCAACATCGCTTGGCATCAATGCAGGAATGACCAATCCATCTACTTTTATCACTAGATGAATCGAAGGTTCATTACAAGCAACTATCCCTCGGTATGGTAAATAATACCCCCTCCATCCTAGTAAGATAGTCACGCTTTGTTGTTAGTGGTCAACTTGATTGAACTTTAACCAATATTTTATGTCAACTTAATTATCGTAATGAAAGTCTAAAAGTGTTCAGTATTTTAGGAGGTAAGCCTGAACCTATGTTACCTAGTCTCGGATCCAGATGTCGACTGAGATTAGGATCATCGAAAAGCTTAATTTCATGGCACAACCACCAAACAACACTATAATGTCATCTATATATTAACTGATATCTTGTCTTTATGGGATAAACTGGTATTCTCATGAGATGTATTGTTCAACATGAGGCTTTATCTAGTTTTGGGCTCTCATTTTCGTTGGCATGTTGAATTGATATATTATATCCGGTTAGATTTCTCCAACATATCCTTTAACCTTAGACATCCTTCTGGTGCCGTACAAACATCTTTCAGCATTTTGAAGAGTCCAGCTAACGTATATCCCCAAATCTCATCCACATGAAGCAATGTGTTGCCTTAATTGTAACAGCACCTTGTTTTGAATCTTATAGCTAACTAACACTCAAAAACTTGACGGTAAAACATCTATGGACAGCATATGAAGTAGTTAACAAAAAGATGCACAGATAATAATAAATGAACAAATACTAGTACCTCTGTTTATCACAAGATGTAGCACATGTTTCTTTAGAAACATGATTTTTAGACAATGGTGAAGAAGCTCCATCCACTCTGGAGGTCTGAGTATCTTTATTGGTAGTCACTTTACAAGTATCAGCAGTATCCATTTTTGCCATGTACATATTCCTGTTAGATGATGTAGTTCTGTCACCACTTCCGGAATCCTCACCACCACCATTGGGCGATCCTCCAACTGGTGACTTTCCTGAAGATGTAGAATTACCAAATTCTACATCTGCAGTATCATCAAGAGTTCCTTCAGCAGATCCATTATTTTGTGAACCTCTGGTACTATCTTTATCCAAATAAACATTATTTCCATCTGTAAACCTGAGCTTACGCCTTGAGTAAGATGCATCTACTTCCCCATCGCTGCTGCTATCATTTTGAGGTAACAGGTATGGTTTTTCCACCTCCTCATAATTATCTATGTGCCAAAAGGAAGAAAGGGATGAGTGTCAAAATATTGAGTAAACATTAGAGCTCTAAACAGCAGAGACTAACAGTGAAATGATTAACAGAGATGGCATTTGTTCACTGCACTTGTTTGAAACCACTATAGCTCCATTGTTGCAACTATCAACTTGATGTAACTTATCCTGTTTTTTCAGCCCCTCGTCATCATCTATTTGGCTAAAAGAGCACTCTTTGAATAAAAATATAATAATAAATCTACAAGAACAAAATTTGGCACGAGAAAACTATACAAGGAAATGACCAGTTCTTAATGGAAGAATTGAATAATTTGTTAATATCCATGGTTATTAATCATAGGACTCTTGGAGTTTCCTCTTAGTTCTTTCAATTAAAAAACGACAAACACGATACATGGTAATAGTGTGCAGTGTAATTCACATGCAGAACAGATCACAGAAGAAGAGAGAGTCAGAAGAGTTACAAGTACCTTCGGTATTTTTTCTTCTCTTCGACTTAAATAAAGCCTTGTCACTGCAAGCATCCATTGCCTTCCTTTTGCGGTCCTGTGTCTCATTTCCGACAACTTTGCTGGTGTCCACTGCCAACTGTTTCAAACTTTTTTCACTGATTTCACTTTTTTCCCTCTTTCCCTTGATGTCTGATGAAGCAGAACCTTTTCCTGACTTTTTCAATCCAGAAGAACTTGCCGAAGAGTGTTTCTTCCCTCTATCAGACCTCCTCAAGGGGGTTGTCGTCGTCTGAATCTCAGCTTTCTCAGATTTCTTCTTAACTTCAGGTGTGGTTGGTACCCGTTTTTCGAGTCGCTCCGACTTGCGCATGTTTGACGGACTTTCAGTTATCGGTTTCCGTGAGGATGTTTCCCTGGCTGACCTTCTTAATCCGGCGGTATCAGTTCCTTTGGAAACCGAAGCGGGTGAAGATGACTCTTTTTCTTTAAAACTTTTCTTCTTCGAATTACTGCTTTCGGATCGACTATCATTTGCCATTTTTTGCTGCTGATAATTTATAAGTAAAATCAGAACTATCTTGTTATTTTCAAAGCCTATCTTCCTCCATAAATTCGTCAAGTAGACGTGATTCTCAATGCCATAATCTAGAGTAACAACGTTTAAAGCTCAAAACCTCTATTTCAACTATGAACCCTAGATTCAGCTCTGCCCTAGTTATACTGCCAAGAATAAGCCAAAATTTCAACAATGTAACTTCAACAAACCCTAAACCCTAACATTGTATCCCAACTAGATGAACGATTACAGCTCAAAACCACAATAGATTTCTTTATACGCCTTCCAAGTGTAAATCCGTAAAGAAATTCAATTCAGGGTCTGCTCCTGAGTCTTTTTAAATAAAGGGAGAGAAGAGAAGACAATGGGGAATTCAATTTAGTATTTCTTGATTGCTCCCTAGTTTAGTTTAGGAAGCAAAAAAGCAAAGAAAACAGTTTAAATTACATGTTTATCTTTAATTAAAAAAATAGTGTTTTAATTTAAATGGTAAAATAGAAATATTAAAAAAAAAATTAATGAAATTTTATTTCCTTCCAATTCCTTTCACTTTTGGAAAAAATTGAAAGGAAAAATTTTCCTTCCTTTCCTTCCACTTTCCTCCGAGCTCCAAGAAAAACTCGAAAGCACAATCAGAAAAAAACAATGTTTTAAATTTCCTCTTACTTTCTTTCCTTTCACTCCTAATTTACACTCGGGAGCACAACCTCATAGTAGCTCCCAAAAGCTTTACACCCAGATTATACCTTCTTTTTTCAGATTCCGTCAAAGGGAACAAACAAACTACGAAATTACTGAAAATACTTTGATGTTTCATATACTAACCTGCATTAACCAGCAATCCGATGAATAATTATGGAGTTTATGAGAGAGAATTGTTATATAGGCCCGTAAGTAAAATTGTTAAGTAAATTCGTAAGTTACAAATTACAATTATATTATGTCATCGAATAAAATTATTTTTCTATCCCTAAATTCATACATCCATTACCAATGTTATATACCTGTAATATTCAAACCAAAATATACCTCAATTGTTATATACATCCGTAACATTAACTCAAATCTATTCCCTCATCAATTTTTCACCTTCCTCACCTTCTACCATTTTTCTCCATTACATCTCACCCTTTTCATTTTATTATTTACATCAAAAAATTACTTCATCCCTTTCCTTCTAATATTATTTCTCAAACAAAAAAAAAATTACATACATATTTGTTCAAGATTTTTATTCAAAATTATGGATAAAATGGCTCTACAATCGAATTTCAATGTAAATTTTCTTCACTTTCTAACTATATAAATGTGTAAAACTTTTGTTTTTTTTTTTCGTTTTGCAAAATTTCGGCAAGTAGTGGCCGAAACTCAACTCAGGTTCGGCCACACCCAACCGAAACACTTGAAAAAGTTCGGCCACGCCCGACCGAAATTTTGTAAAGGTTCGCCCCTGGCTTGCCGATTCTAGGTTGTATTTCGGCCATAGCCAGATGAATTTTTAAATTTTTCGGTCACAACCGACCGAATTTTCTAAAATATTTCAGCCACACTCGGCCAAATGTTTTAAAATATTTCGGTCACACCAGGCCGAACCATTTAAAAAATTTCGGCTACACCCGACCGAACCATTTTGAAAATTCGACCACCACTAGCCGAACCTTTGTTATTATTCGTATCCATTCCTTATTGTTTTATGGAATTGTTGCAATATTCATTGGGTGACAACAACTATAACATTTTGAAAGTGTTTTACGAGACTACACCACATAATTCACAATGTCTTTATATTTTAGAAACCGTCAAATAATGTTTGAATTGGTGCATAAAAAGGGGGAAGAGCATGGGTTTATCATTGTCATCAGTCGGTCAGATAACGTAAGTCGTACCGCTCCTCGAATGACGCTTTGTTAGGTTCCAAATGGTAGGAATCAGGCTAGAGGGGGGTGAATAGCCTGTTTAAAAACTTTTTGCTAAAAACTCATTTAATCATTTGAAAGTATTAAGTTGAACATGCTAACCGGTTAGAAAGGTTTTAGGCAGCGGAAGATCGGTTAGAAGGTTAAGTCCCGACTTTAAGTTAAATTTCATGCAACTTTGGTCAAATCTTATTTCCAAGTAGAACAAACAAGATAAGCATTAAGTAGAGACGATCGGTTGTGATCGGTTGAGAGAATGTCACCCGGGTACAACTACACAAAAATAAACAATCACACGAGAAGAATGACACGTTGTTTGAAGAGGTTCGCGGTGTTAAATAGCTGCTCGTCTCTACCCGAGTTTGAGTCGAGAACTTGGATTTGTGAAAGTGCACTACTATATTAATGGTTCCTACCTATTACAAGTTGCAAGCCAATGATTGAAGGCTGCTAAACTAAAGGTGACCACTAAAGGATCGTGCTACAATTAAGACCAAGTGTTTTCTAGAGATGTGCTCACAAGTTGAGCTGATTTCTCTAGGGTGTTGTGTGTGAATCAATCAATGTGTTCCATAAATTGTCTAATGAAGGAACACTACAATATTGATTGAGGTGCTCAGTGTTTAAGTCCTATAGAGATGTCTAGTGAATAAGGAGACTTGCTTTGAATGCTTTGAACTAGTGGATTTGCAGGTTGGTAGTTCAGAGCAGCTCACTCTCAAGAATCATAAATGCACCAACCTTCTTCAATGCTCCAGGGAAGCTATTTATAGTGGACTTTGAAAAGGAGTCGTTGTCTTTGAAGAGGTTGCAATGATGACTTGATCAGGCAGGCCTTTGAATAGGAGGATCTTTGCATTTAATGCATGAGATAGGAGAGAGAAGATTTTCCTTGAGAATTTGAATGGATGTGAGTACTGGTCATTTTTGACAATCCATTTTGAGTATCTGACAGCCGCAGGAATGTCACTTCAGCGTCCGTTCAGCATGCTTGCTTTACCAACTTTAGCTAAATAGATTGCTGGATAGTTGGAGGCAATAAATGCTTCGGTTAGGCTAAGCTGATGGAAGCTTCTGAGGAAGCCTTAACCGGCAAGAGAGAAGACATAACCTGTGAAGGTTATATCAGCTAGGTAGGGGCAGCCGGTTAGGTAGGCACACCGGTTGAGTGATCAACCGGTTAGGCAACTATATCTAGTAACTCACATATAAAACAAAGGGGCAAATCTTCTGGTCTTCAAGTCTTGAGAAAATTACATGATTTAAAACACTGGCACTTAGCACTAAGAGGACCTATCATACATAGAAAATTCTATTTGGTCTAACTAAAATTAGGGGTCCACATTAATGCTTGTTGTGATTGGGATTAAGCAATTCTAAACTTAAACATATATTTGACTAACACACTTGTTTGTGAACGTTGGGGGGTATATAAGGAAAAGTCAATCCCTATTTCCAGAAGTCGAAATTCTCCCAGAATGTGCGCGCCTTTTCCCGGAAAAGTAAAAATTAGAAAAACTGGATAGTCGGAATAAATTAAATTGCGAAATATGAGTATGCAGTTGATGGAGGTGTTAACAATGGTTGGAATTTATTGATGGCCTTGAGAATTGTTATTCAACCCCTCACAATTACTAAATATCATCTTGCTAATAAGTTCATAAAAAAATTAACAATTAATAGCAAATATGTTATCAATATTTATATTTTATCCTTTTAACCTCCTAAATAAACATTTGCTAAAATTTTTAAAAAATGGAATTGCATTTTTGCCCCAAAGTTTAGGGGCATTCCTAAGTTAGGCCATAATCTATCAATATTTATAATTTAGACTACAAAGTTGTCATGCTATTTGTATATTAGGATTTTTAACTAATTTTGTTAAAAAAACCATTAAATAATCTCATGCAATGCAAATGTCATTTAACGGATGATATTTTTGAAATAACCATTGTCAAATTGAAGGGTCTAACAAATATTTTAAAAATCAAAGAGTTAAAATATAGATTTGAATAAGTTGAATTTTTGTCAAACAAACAGATTCCATTTAACCTACCATTTGTTCTTCTTCGCTCTTCCCCACTACGATCTATTCATCTTTCCTCCTCCATTTCAGTCAATGTCACCCCTACCGCCTCATCTCCCCTCCTCCACCCATTTTAATATTTCCCTCCTTTGTTGCTCCCTCTACATTAACCGAAATTGTCGGTTTCCATCTCTGTCACTCTCCTCGGCCTGTTGTTGCTTCCCCCTTCCCTCGTCCTTTCTTAGTTGTTGCTAACGTCAACCACCTTTTCAACGCCGCCTCGCCCAGATTCAACCTTCTCTTTACCTTATTCTCCTCCCTATCGTGTTTTGCTTCCTCCGTCAACGCCCATGCCCAGTCTGATTTTTTTTAACATTTGGGTATTTGATTTTGATTTTTGTCGAAGCAACACAATATTTTGTTTTTGATTTCTGATTCTCATTGTGTTTTATTCTGCAAATCTGATTTTATTTTTTGATGTGGGATTAGTTGGAAGGTGGTGGCTAGGTGGAGGGATGGTAGAGGTTGTATGACATAGTGGTGTTGGACGGCGGTAAAGGGTGGTTAGTAGTTGTGATCGGCGGTGGTAAAGGGTGGTGGTGATGGGTTTGAGTTTTAAAAAGAAGATGGTTGTTGGGTTGGACATTTAAATCAACATTTGTGCATAATAGTGTTGTAAATTTAATTATGTAAAATAGTTTTTATTTGTGTTTCAAGAGAAGAAAAAAATACATTTTAATTAGTTAAACATCATCACATATAAATTTTTAACATAATCATATATAAATAATTTTTTATAAAAAATAGGGCAAATGACAATTTATGGCCTGAAGTCTACGAGGAGTATCAGATTGGGGTCTGGAGTCTTAAAACTGTCAATTTAGGGCCCAAAGTTGCAAATTTGATCAAGGGCAAATTGCAAATAAGGGCCTGAAGTATGCACCCCGTTCGCGAAAAGGGGTCCAATGTTTTAAATTTGGCGATTTAGGGTCTCAAGTAACCAAATGTTGGCAATTAAGGGCTTTTTTTGACGAAATCATTAATTTATGGGTTAAATCACCACGTGCGGGTCACGTGCCACATAATGGGGGTTGAAACCGTAAAATGTTAAACTCTAGACCCTAAAAAATAAATTTTAAAGTTACAAAACACACCCTCTCTTTCTTTAAAACCTAAATCAATTTAGATAATAATAATAATAATAAAATAATAATAATAAAATATAAATAATAATAATAATAAAATATAAATATAAATAATAATAATAAAATAATAATAATAAAATATTAATAATAATAATAATAAAATAATAATAATAATAATAATAATAATAAAATATTAATAATAATAATAATACAACACACACACTCCCTCACACACACTTTCCCAGTTCCCTCCAACTCCGGCGACCGTCACCCCCAACTCCGGTGACCTCCTCCGGCCAACCCTCTCCTCTGCGACCTCAGTCACCCGTTTCCTCCATCTCCAGCAAACTCTCCCCTCCCCAAACTAAACATATCCTAATCGCAGCCTACCTCTAAGAATCGAACAGGTAGATCACCCCGAGTCTTGGCTTGAGTAACGAATTCAATTCCCGGACAACCTTCCATTTCTACTGAACCCCCAGCAAGCACATTCTTGGCCCTGGTATTTCACCCACTTCCTACAAACCCAAAGCATACGTAGGCCTTTCAAAATCAAAATATACCAAACCCAGATTTGAATCCGCAATTACAATGTAACAGCCCAACTATAGGGACCGGGATGGGCAATTTTGTCCTTTGATGATTGTAAGTGGGGTTAATTTGGTTTAAACTTACGTGAATGGCTCGTAAAGAAGTATTGGATGAAAGTTATTTCTTAAACTTTTTCATTGCTGGACTTGAGGAAGGAAGGAGGTCCTATGTCGAATGGCTGAGACCGTGTACAATATATGATGCTCGGATTGGGAATGGGAATGGGGAGGGTTTGGAGGAGGAAGAAGGGTAAGATTTAGGTTTTAAAGGAAGAGAGGGGGTGTTTTGTAACTTTAAAATTTATTTTTTAGGGTCTAGAGTTTAACATTTTACGGTTTTAACCCCCATTATGTGGCACGTGACCTGCACGTGGTGATTTAACCCAGAAATTAACAATTCCGTCAAAAAAGCCCTTAATTGCCAACATTTGGTTACTTGAGACCCTAAATCGCCAAATTTAAAACATCAGACCCCTTTCTGCGAACGGGGTGCATACTTCAGGCCCTTATTTGCAATTTGCCCTATTTGAGGCTTTTTGACGTTTTTCGTCCAAAAAGGCCGTTAAAGTGACCACGTGCGATTCACGTGAGAGCATTTTGGTCATTTCGTGGACTTCAGGCCCCAATCTGGTACCTCCTCGTAAACTTCAGGCCCTAAATTGTCATTTGTCCTAAAAATAAATAAAAACAAATAAAAATAAAAAATAATAAAATAATAAAATAATAAAATAATAAATAATAATAATAAATTATAATATAATAATAATAATAATAATAATAATAAAATAAATAAAAATAAATAAAAAAATAATAATAATAAATAAAAAATAATAAATAATAAAAAATAATAAAAATAAAAATAAAATAATAATAATAATAAAAATAATATAATAATAATAATAATAATTATTATTAAACTAAATAAGTAAACGGCAAAACGCCAATAACCATGCAATTATATAAAACTAAATAAAATAGTAAAGCCTTAATTAATTAACTAATTATTCCTACAGTCCTGCGAACTCATCTTCATTCACATTTTATTTTATTTTATTTTATTTTTATTATTTTTATTTTTATTATTCTTATTATTTTATTATTATTATTATTATTATTATTTTATTATTTATTTTTATTTTTTATTTTTATTTATTTTTATTTTTATTTATTTTTAGGGAAAATGCCAATTTAGGGCCTGAAGTCTACGAGGAGGTACCAGATTGGGGCCTGAAGTCTACGAAATGACCAAAATGCCCTCACGTGAATCGCACGTGGTCACTTAACGGCCTTTTTTGACGGAAAACGTCAAAAAGCCTCAAATTGATCAAATTTGCAACTTTAAATTGACAGTTTTAAGACTTCAGGTTCCAATCTGGTACTCCTCGTAGACTTCAGGCCCTAAATTGTCATTTGCCCTAAAAAATATTGATAGTATAAATATCATGATTTTAAATAAATTATTATTTATTTCAAAAAGAAAAAATATATTAATATAAAGTGAAATCTAGTTTTTATCCATCGTATTTTGGTGCTTGTTTCACTTTTTCCATCAAACTTTTTTTTAACCATCGTAATACAAACAATTGTGTCATTTTGTACCCAATATTGTTATATATACCCAAATTTATTTCATTTTTATCATCGTACTACAAACAATATTGTCATTTTATACCCAAATTTGGTATAAAATGACACCATTGTTTGAAGTACGATGGTAATAATGAAAAAAATAAAGTTTGATGGTAAAAATAAAATACACCACAAAGTACGATGGATAAAATGAAGTTTTCTCTAATATAAATGTTATTATAGCAAAATATCATTTGTTTTTATATTTATTGATATTAATATTTTCTATTTTGGCTATTCATTTTCATTCAATTTGCATTAATACAACAATGAAAAAGTTCTTGTTCAAAAACATCCTCTGTTAAATTACACGTGACTTGCACGTGATCATTTAACGAGTTTTTCCAACAAACTAGTTAAAAACCCTGACATACAAACAAAATGACAACTTTGAGACATATATTGTAAATAGTGATAAAATAGGGCATAACATAGTAAGACCCCCTAAACTTTGGGGCTCAAAATGCAATTTCCCCTTAAAAAAATATACCACACATTCATTAAACGCTTAAGAGAAATAAAAGAACAATGGGGGTGTAAATAGAGAAAGAATAGCGCAGAGAGAGAAAGAAGATTTAAAAAAAAATCAATTACCTTACATGCATAATGTTCGAAAAATGGGTGGTGAACAATTTCAAAATGTTTAGCTATCATTGGTTGAACATTCACAATGTTCGGCCAGTGTTATTTGAACAAATTTTAAATGTTCGGTAGTCTTTGGCCGAACAATGTGAATATGTTCGGTCGACAGTCATCAAACATTGCAAATATTTTTTGCCACTACCTACCGAATCGTAGTTACGAGAATTTGTTAAAATGCTAAAAGAACATTGTAAAATGCTTAGAGTTTTAAAAATACTTACATATACACTTGGATTAGGTGTTCTTTCACCCATGATTGATCTTTTAACACAATATAGTAAACTAGAAAAGAGATTTTTGCAAGAAGTTTGTAAGTTTGATGGGAGGGAGGGAGAGAGAGGGAGATTTTTTTACTGATGATGGAGGTACGAAGGAAGGTAAGACAAGTACGTTTGCAGGGTTTAAGGGAGGTGAAAATTTAATAGGTAGATGAAAGAGGGATTTAAAATTGCGGGTGTATTTAGTAGATAGGTAAATAATGTTGAATAAATTCAATTGCATGTGTAATACACTGGGCGTATAACACTGAAAGGTAGTATGTTCCTTTCACTTGATGGCATTTTTTTTAAATAGCATTGCGGAGGATTCAGTAATCGTGCGAGTGTGAAAAACAATTCTCGTGTTTAAATCATTAAATGATGTGGTCCCACAAAATATAGAATTTTACTTTGAGCCCAATCCATTGGGCCTTGCCCGGTTTGTAACCCATGCTCGTAATCGGTTTTGTTAGTGTAAACTGCAGGTGATATCGTAGATGATTTCCCAAATTCCAGGTGATATCGCAGATGATATCCTGTGATGGAATTTATATAGTTGAACATTTCTTGTTTATTATTTAATGGACTGATGTGCTAATATAATCTGTATAGTCTATGGTTTATGTCCATATTTCAGGTTACAATATGATCAAAGAAAGAGCTAGACACGTGGGGAATTTGGAAGGAAACGATTTATGCATAAAATCGTAACTTTGGCAACAACAAATTAAAACGTGTGGAGACTTGGTCAAGGAGTTGTTGCTGAGTTAACGAAGAGTACAATGCTGATAAAGCTTGGGAGTACAAGGTGTTGAAGCTTGGACTTGGAGATTAATCAACACGGTTGCTATTTTTGAGGAAGTGGGCGCATAAAGTGAGGAACAACCTCAACCACTCTCCCCACTCTTCCTCAACGTGCAAGATGTAAGGCCGTACATTTATTGAGTAGCCTTCAAGTATTTGAAGACTATAAATATGCTTGAAAGGTTTCATTTGAAGACATGCCAATTACACACTTCACACCTTCAAAGCATTTAGAGATAGAGTTCTTTGTGGTTCGTTTCATCCATCCTCCCATGTAATTTCGTACTTGATTACATTGGTATCAAGTTGTGTGAAGGCTAGGATAGGATTACGTTCTTTATCTCTTGTTCCATAGAGCTCATAATGTTATAGCCATAGGGAACATTCCGGCTTTTGTAATTATTTTATAAAGTGATTATAAAGCCTTGCCTAAGAGGCACTCTCAAGTTATATTATTTATATAACTTGAGAAAAAAAAAATTGGTATTATTATTTCGCTGCAATCTCTTTTACAAAATTGTTTTTATTTTTGAAGTGTGTGTGCTATCCCAAGTGCTATCGTTGGTGCTGTTATCACCTTGGATATCACTTGTGATTCTGGCCGTGACAATTTCAGGTTTATACCGATATCTAATAGTATTTTTTGAACGGCTATTTTGAGTTTGAAGTGTCGAGGAAATAATAATTTTTAAAGAAAAAAAAGAGAATGTCTTTATGAATTTTGGTACTACGTATTTTTATTTACAAGTAGAAGTAAATCTCTCTTGTGATTTTTATAAGGTAGATGCAAATGTTTTTGTTGTTTCTATGTGGGGTTAAACTAATGTGTATCTTAGGTTTGGTCGACTCCTTAGCTTGATTATTCATGATCGAATTGAGGAGTAAAATAATACACATAACAAAATGGAGATTATCATATCGAGTCAATTTCCCTGGTACAGAACATAGGTCCGTTTTCTTGATCCCTCTAACACTTTCTATTACTGACTTCTCATTTCATTTCAACTTTTTGCATTTTCTCTTTCCCATTTCATTTCAAGACCTTCCAATTCCACCCATTTCTGTAAATTTTTGGTCGGTAAATGTGACATTCTGCGACTTCCCATCTTATCCGTCCAGCGATCTTTCGGTTCAAGGCGAGCTCTTACCAAGCGAGATGGTTGAGTTAGGCGATTTTTCATTTTGACAATTTTCGGCTGACCTCGAAAACTTTCGGGCCAGTTGACTGCGACTTCCTTCAAAGCGGCGAGTTTAGCCGGCGACTTGTTCCAGTTGATTCAATTTCTTTCCAACAACTGAGTGTATCCTTGCGACATCCACATTCTTAGATATCACCCACAACATTATGCTAGCCACCATAAATCTGACCGCATATGAATCCGACCGCATGATACCAAACCGCCTTATGCCAATACCATACTACGCCAACCGCACTGTGCCAAGACCGCACTAAGCCAAGCCACACCTGATTTTGACAGCATACGAGCTTGACTGCATAAGCCTCAAACCGCAATGAATCATGCTGACCGCAAATGAGCTTGACTGTGCGGTTGTTCCATATTCCAAACCGCATCGATGCGGTTGACCGCAAAGAAATAAAGCAAACACTAAACACACATAAACATATATATATGACCAATATTCCAAAACCACATAAATCTTGACATTCTTTAGGATCAAAACCAAACTCCAAAAGGACATCAAACAATCTTCTCCCAACTAAATCCCAAAAACCTCTGTAAATTCCTTTCATGACTGTAACTGCTGCCATATAAACTGCCACCAATGGATCAGTCTACATATTCTAAAAAGCACCACGTATTCTGCCAATACCATGCACATCCATGCTCCCCCTTGAACTTGATACTTTTTAAACAATTTAATTTGATCTGGGTCTGTATCAAACAATTTACATTCTGTCTTTATTGTTTTTCTGTTACTTGACTGTCGCGGTTTGCGACTTGACTTGGGTTCCATCTTTATGAATGCTTTCCTTTGAATTTGTTGTTTTGCTTTTATTACTCTGTCTTGAATTTTTATCTTTTTAGGTCGCCTACTACATTTTGCCTTGATAGTTTATCAAAGATTCACTTTACGACATTTATCTCAATATACATACTACTCCCTTCAAAAGAGAGAGGCTTGTCTTTAGGCAACCTTACTCCTTAGCTATGCTTCTCGCCTTTCGGCTTTACTCAGTCTTACAGCGACTTCTTTCCCTGGTCCATCGTGATGCTTGGTACCTTTAAACCAAGTCTTTTTGTGCCCAACTCTAAAACCAAAATACACCAAAGCTAAAACCTCACTTTGACCCAAACCTCACCAAGGCCAAAACCTCACTTTGACCCAAACCTCACCAAGGCCAAAACCTCACTTGACCCAAACCTCACCAAGGCCAAAACCTCACTTAGGCCAAACCTCACTTGGCCAAAATCGCACCAAGGCCAAAACCTCACTTGGCCAAAACCTCACCAAGGCCAAACTTCACTTGGCTAAAATCGCACCAAGGCCAAACCTCACTTGGCCAAAACCTCACCATGGCCAAACCTCACTTAGGCCAAACCTTACTTGGCCAAAACCTCACCAAGGCCAAACCTCACTTGGCCAAAATCTCACCAAGGCTAAACCTCACTTGGCCAAAATCGCACCAAGGCCAAACCTCACTTGGCCAAAACCGCACCAAGGCCATACCTCACTTGGCCAAAACAGCACCAAGGCCAAACCTCACTTGGCCAAAACCTCCAAGGACTAAATCTGGCACCTTAAACCACTCGGCCAAACTATCTTGTTCAACTTTTGCCTGGTACCTTTAAGCCAGGTCTTTTCTGTGCCTGTTAAAAAGCCAGGTCTTTCTATGCCGGGCACCTTTAAGCCAGGTCTTTTTCTGCCTGACACCTTTAAGCCAGGTCTTTCTGTGCCCGGCACCTTTAGGCCAGGTCTTTCTGTGCCTGTTAAAAAGCCAGGTCTTTCTGTGCCTGGCACCTTTAAGTCAGGTCTTTCTGTGCCTGTTAAAAAGCTAGGTATTTTTGTGCCTAGCACCTTTAAGACAGGTCTTTCTGTGCCTGGCACCTTTAAGCCAGGTCTTTTTGTGCCTGGCACCTTTAAGCCAGGTCTCTCTGGTTCTCTTCCTTGCCAATCATCCTTCTTGGGCGACAACCTTCCTTGCTATCATCCTTTGGGCGGCTTTCTTGGCGGCAACCTTCCTTGCTATCATCCTTTGGGGCGGCTTTCTGGGCGGCAACCTTCACTTGCTATCATCCTTTGGGGCGGCTTTCTGGGCGGCAACCTTTACTTGCTATCATCCTTTGGGGTGGCTTTCTAGGCGGCAACCTTCACTTGCTATCATCCTTTGGGGCGACTTTCTGGGCGGCAACCTTCACTTGATATCATCCTTTGGGGTGGCTTTCTGGGTGGCAACCTTCACTTGCTATTATCCTTTGGGGCAGCTTTCTTGGCCGGCAACCTTCACTTGCTATCATCCTTTGGGGCGGCTTTCTTGGCCGAAAACCTTCACTTGCTATCATCCTTTGGGGTGACTTTCTGGGCGGCAGCCTTCACTTGCTATCATCCTTTGGGGCGGCTTTATTGGCCGGCAACCTTCACTTGCTATCATCCTTTGGGGCGGCTTTCTGGGCGGCAACCTTCACTTGCTATCATCCTTTAGGGTGGCTTTCTAGGTGGAAACCTTCACTTGCTATCATCCTTTGGAGCGGCTTTCTTGGCGGCAACCTTCACTTGCTATCATCCTTTGGGGCGGTTTTCTGGGCGCAAACTTCACTTGCTATCATCCTTTGGGGCGGCTTTCTTGGCTGGCAACCTTCCTGGTCTTCATCACATAAGCAGTTCGGGATGCGAGCCCATCAAGTCAGCAACTCCTTAGCGGTTCAGGATTCAAGCCTCAACAAGATGGATAGAGCACACTCGAGTTTTATCGTCTGGCAAAATAACTTAGCCGACTTTGTGATACTTGACAGAGTACCTACAAAAGACACAAGGTAGTCATTTGCAAATCTAGTAAACACTTTATTTTATTTGACACAACGAGCATATATTACGCGACTATTAATTAAATGACAGAAACAATGAACCACAAGTATCCTTCGCATTTTACTGAGTGTTGGTCCCAAAGGTGGCAACAAGGGTGAAAATACAGCTAGAGGGGGGGGTGAATAGCTGTTTAAAATTTTTCGCCCTCTTTTAAAGACTGAACCTCTTGCTTACAAAATCCTCTTGCAGTTGATAATAGACTGCAAGTGATAGTGTAAAATGCACAGCGGATTAATAGAGTGTAAAGCGGTTTTGAGAGGCGGTTTGTAAAATGCGGTTTTGGTGGTGCGATTTTGGGAAGTGCAGTTTTACAAACAAGTGTGGTTTTGACTTTGTTAACTCCAAACACTATTTCACAATAATGGATAGCTAAATAAAGATCAAACAGAGACAAAGATAAATAATTAGCAAGCACAAGAAATATAAATGCAGAAAGTAAGAACACGCTATTTGGAGTGGTTCAATCGATAAACGATCTACGTCCACTACCAAGATGGTTAGTCTTGGATTTCTAAGAGAGATTTTATATTAAGTATTGTGAGATTACAAAGTACAATAAAATCTTTTCTATGAAGAACAAATCCAAAACTATAACCAGTGTATCTCAAATGAATAAACTATGTGTTTAGACAAGAGAGGTGTGTGTGTGAGAAACAAGATCAAGGCTCTTTAAATCTGTGAGATGTAGAGCTCAATGATTCTTGAATGTGTTAAGGCTTGATTTCTAGGCTAGGAATATTTCTTGAAGTATGAAGATGAAGATTCAAAGGGTTGAATAATTTACGGCGTAGCTTCGGCTTCTATGAACACAAAGACTTCTCAATTTTTCAAGCAATCTTCAAATGGTGAAGATTGGGGGTATTTATACCCAAGCATCAAGAAACTAGCCGTTGGATACATCGTTGTAAGGACAAGTACTTGATGCAATCCTATTGGTCCACAAAGAACTACTTTTGTCCTTTCGTACAGTGCTTTGCAGATAAAGCCGATCGGGCTCAGTGCAAGCAATGAGGTTAGGACACCTGTCACCTTTTCAAGATCCTTGCGGATCTTTTCGACATTGAATCACGTGACAAGATATGGTGGTTGACTTTTGATATTGCTGACGTGGATTCCAACGGATAAAAAGTTGTTCACTTCAAGTAGCCAATCATTGGATGCGGTTGGTGAGACGCGGTTAGGCATGTGCGGTTTTGCTACACCAGGAGGTTGCATGGATGCGGTTTCACATGAACTGCACAGTGCGGTTCAAGGGCGGTTGCATGCGGTTGGTTCAATAGGCGAGATTCAAGGTAGAGCTACACTTGCGGTTTACAAGTGCGGTTCATAGGGCGGTTTTGAATCTGCCGGATCCGCAACCTTGCTTCCAATGAGTCTTGTGCCGGTCTTGAGCCTAAGATTAACCTATTCTATAAAATGGACTTAGCTAAAAAATTGAAGTCTAAGCTTCATTACATAGGGTCCTAAAGTCCTTAAAATAGACAAGAGGTTATGGTATCAATCAAATCTAATACAAAATAGGAGGGTTAAAACATGCATACCCAACAATCTCCCCCTATTTGATTGATGCCATTACCTACTATAACAAAAGCAAACATTGTACTTGGTAAGAACATGTCCATAAGAATTAACATGGTAATTCATGTCCCAAGTCAATGCACACACTTAGCTTAAGCTATAGATTTCTATACTTTCTAAAAGATGAAAACTTACAATGTGGAAAGTATAGAAATGCATTCAGTGCACTTAAGAAATTGTGAGTTTAAGTTCAAAGTGCGGTTCAAACTGATTGTTTAAACATCAATTCAAAATAGTGATTTTAAGTTAGAAAATATTTGAATGAGTTTATAAACCATAAGAGATTTCATTGTTCTACAAACAAGTAGTTTGATATGAACAAGGTTTTGGAACCAATGATGCATTTTTCATTACTACCAATGCGGTTACACTTACAATGGTAGAGAAGCAAAATACAAAGGTTTCAAAAACAAAAGAAAGTTGGACAAAAATTACATGGAGTGTGGTCCAACAAATCAAAAAGGAGTTCAGCAAAAAAGGATAAAGGAATTACAAAATGAGAAATCCTAATGCTGACGCGGTTGATGATGCGGTTGATGATGGCGCGGTTGATGTTGATGGCGTGCTTGCTCTCTTGGTTGATTGACTTCTTCTTTGGGGCATTGCGGTTCGAAGGTACGAAGGTGAGCTTTCACCTCCGATATTTCTTCGAGGGCTCACGAGGTCTTCACTGCCCGGCAAGAGTAGTCTCAGCAGTTCGTAGTGCGATTCTGAGAATCAGCAGCGGCGGTTCCAACAGGCATCACCGGATCTAGTGTTTCCATCAACACTTTCCTTGATCGAGTAGTGAATCCTTCAATGCGAGGCCTTCAAGGAATTGTAGAATGTGAAGATCTCATCCCGAATGGCTCTTTGTTTGAGTAGAGAGAGCATCTCTAAGCGGTTCCCGCATCAACAGTCACATTCGGGTTGGACTTCAATTCCTTGATGGAGTTGTCTAGCTTCGAGGTTGAAGCTGCTTTGAGGTTCTCAAATGCGAAGGAGATATCATCATCAAAAATTCCTTACTTGCTCTTTGATCTGTCTCCCACTATGTTGAGATCAACATTTATTCTATCTTTAAGGGAGTCCAGTTCGGTAAAAATTTCTGCAAGTCATCTAGAGCGGTTTGGGAAGGAGCGAGTGAGGTTGAGGCTTCTTTGCGGTTGGGTTTCTTGGAGGGTCTTCATGAAAGCAATTAGTGCATTGTTGGTGGAGGTGACAAACTCATTGGAAAGATTTGTGAGCATTTCATGAAGTTGGGTTTTTGAAACAGCGTCACCCATGGCACTAAGCACTCCTCGGGCAAGATCTTCTTTAAAGCCCTGAAAACACTCTGTAGCTGCGGTTTTAACAGCTTCAGCGGTTTGGATAGAGGAACTTCTCTCCCCCTTAATGGTATCAATCAAAAAGGATTTAAGATTTGCCAATTCTAGGGCTTGAGCATCCACCTTGGCTAGAAGGGTTTGGTTGGAAGCGGTTAGGGAATTATTGGAGGCTTCAAGAGCGGCATTTGAAGCGGTTAGCTTGATCATGTGGCCTTGGTTTAAGAGAAGTTGGCCTTGGATAAGATTAAGAGTTGAAAGAATTTGGGAGTAATCTGTTGGAGGTGCGGTTGAGGTTGAAGGGATATGGGTAAATGAGGAGGCGGTTGAGATTGGGTTGTAGGAGCGGTTTGAGATAAAGGATTGAAGGGTTTGGAAAAGGCGGGCGCGGGGCTGTGAAAGGTGAAGCGGTTGAGGGAGGAATTGGTTGTGTTTGGGGTAATGGGATAGAAGCGGTTGGGATAGGTATTGAGGGGATTGGTGCGGTTGAGATAGGTGCGGTTGGAGGAGGTGGAATGATAACATTTGGAATAGCAGAAGTCATAGGGTTGGAATTTGAGGATGAACTCGGTGGGTGTGGAACTTCAACAGAGGGGGATTTCTGTTGAGTAGGTGAAGTTTGTGGAATGGGAGAGGTTTGAAGAGGTGGGGTTGGAAGGCGGTTAGGAGTAGGAGATTTATGTTGGGGGGAATGTTCAGAAGGTGGAGGAGTATTGATGCGGTTAGGGGATGGTGTTTTGTCGCGGTTAAGGTTTGAAATAGAGATGGGTTTGGAGTGTGATGTGAGTAAGGTGGTGATTGGGCGCGGTTTGAATTTTGGATAGATGGGGAGCGGTTTGTTTTCCGAGGTGAGGGAGTTGGTGATTTGGATTGATAGGAGGAAGAATGAGATTTAGAAGGGATTGGGACGGTGTATGGGAAGTGGAGTAGGAAGAAGATTTAGAAGGGGATGGAGAAGGGAAGGTTGATTTCTAACTCTTTTAAGAAACCGCTTGGGGCCTTTGGTTGGAGTATTCTTTTAGCAATCTGCTTAACCCTCTTAGGTTTCTCCCCACTGACGGTTGCGGCTTTTTGCGGTTGAGGAGGAGAGAGCGGTTTAGAGGGTAGAGTTTTGGGCCGGTGAGGAATGATGGGAGCTGTTAGGAGATTGAGGTGGTGTTGGAATAAGAGTTTGGGTTTGGGGCGGTTGAGAAGGTGGCGGTTGGGAATTGGTTCCTTTGTTTTACACCGAGGCAAAGACCCTTCTCGCCTTGCTTCCTTTTATTCTATCAATCTCACTGTATAGTAAGCACTAGCTCCTCATCCGTCATCTTGGCTAGCTCACTCGAGTTTCCTTTGCCTTTTTGGCCTTGGCAATCAATGGAGGAATAGATGCATCTTCCTCTTCTTCTTCTTCTTCTTCAATCACTTCATCCCGGAAGTGTCATCTTTTCTTTTTCTTTTCTAGGCTTTTTCTTGCTAGGGCTCGCACCGATGCACCACGCGGTTGGGTAGGTGCGGTTTTAGATTTCTTTATAAGTGGTTCTCAGAGCTTTTCTTTTTCTAGAAACCGCCTTTTTCTTGACTAGTCGAAAGCCACTTGACCCAGCGGTAGGCAGGGGTCATCTCAACAAAAGGTTCTTTGGGTTGGAAGGTATCATGATCATAGAGAGCCCCGTAGTCATCATTGCCAAAAGAGAATCTCAAGGAGTGTAAAGTCTTGAGGCCTAAGGATTCTTCATCTCCCCAAAGGTGATAGCAAATGTCGTGGGTAGTAGTCCTCATATCTTCCAAGTGTTGATAATTGCCAAAGATGGCGGTCGGCAATCTCCCAAAGGGTCTCCACCTGTATGCACATCTTTGGTCTTTGGTAGTAAGCATCAATGCCGTCTTGTTGAGTTCTCTCATCAAGATCTTGGGCCAATGGAGCTTCATGCCAATGAAGATAGCACAGCAATACTGCCACTGATGAGAAGTAAAGTTGTTGTGGTTTCCAGTTTTTCCACACACAGACTTTCCAACTATGTAGCACAAGTGGCTCATCAGTTCTCCAAACTCTTTCCTTGCTATCTTCTTGTAGGAGCCAGACAAGGAATCCAGCCTTCCAGCCGAGAGTGGAGCAAGTAGCATCTTGGATCTCCTGGGATACTTCAACCGGAGCATTAGATACGTGGAATTCAAAGGTGCCTCGATATCTAGGTAGTCAATAGAGACTTTGAATCCTTCTACAATTCCCACTAAGTTGGGGATCTTAGTTCCATCTGAAAGGACGGTCTCCCCCTTGACTGCGGTCTCGTAGAATTGATCAATAAACAGAGGGATGGTATAAGATTGCTGTTTGTTGAAGAGGGGAAGGATTCCAGAGGCTTTCATCTTCTTTATCATCTCTCTTCCAAGAGCATCAGTCTGCAACTCAGGTTCGTTTATCTCCCAACCTGGCAGGAAATACTTGGTATTCTACAAATAAAACACACAAGTTAGATCATTTTTGTAAAGTCACAGTTCATTATGCGGTTGGGGCACACATGCGGTTGGCAATAGTGCGGTTTTGGAAATGAAAATTTCCAACCACAAGAAACTGTGAACATAGGTAGGAAATAAATAAGAAAAATACAAAAGTATATACTTAGTACGTGGCATTGTAATCCAAAATTATCCCACACTGCAAGCGGTGCTTAGAGAGGAAATTTATGGTGTCCAGCCTATATACTTAGTAAAACTTAAGTAATTTTCTAGCATGCGGTTTGAAAATGTATATGCGGTTTTCAGCATGCGGTTTAGAAGTGAAAAAATATGCGGTTCAGGGATGCGGTTTTGAAACGAGAATTAAGCAATTATAAGTGCGGTTTCAAAACATAGCATGCGGTTTTGAATAAAGCGGTTCAATGGCATGCGGTTTAAACATGTAACAAAGTAAAATTGTCAGAAATTTTTCTAAGTATGGAAAAACAGGTTTGAAAATTAGGTCAATCCAAAACATAAGAATTTTTTCTGAAAAAGCATGATGAACAGTTACTTGAGTGCATGAAGAACACGAAGAACACCAGGAACAAGATTTTGAGAAAATGTTAACCAAAATGATCAAATAACATGTCAAAATGATCACATTGAGCAGTAGATTCATAATATAACAATAAAAACATCTACTTTACTCAGAATCACCCAGAAAATGGAGAAATCATAAAGTGGGTTTCGAAACTAAAGAAGTTTAAAATTCAAAATCAGTACCCAAAATATGTGTAGATCATGAAATAAAGTATATATTCTTAATCTAGGCAAGATTCCGAACACAACCCAACAAATTTTATGCAAAATGATTAAGAAATGAAGAACATATGAACAATAGTTAGTTTATGGGTGTTCGAAGCTTTCAAGGGTTCAACAATGGCAGTTTAACAGATAAACAAGAATGATTTGCAGAATAGTAAGATGTTTAGGTTTAAGAAATCATACCATGTCTTCAATGGGTTTGGGAGCCATTGATTTGAAGAAAAACTTAAGTCTTTAAGACAGTTGAGAGTTAGAGAGAGAAAGAGAGTTGGTAAACTGACACAGAGAAGGTACGGTGCCAGAGAAAACAGAATGGAAAGTTTGAAAAGGTAAGGTATGTCTTCCATTTATAGGAAAGGATTAGGGTTTGGCAGTTGAAAGGACACATTAGCTTCACCAACTTAGTGAATCATTGCAAAATATCACCCTTTCAGCTTCACACATCAACCAATGACGGCTGACATGAAGGCCATTTAATGCTAATGTTCCTTTTGCATTAAATGCTCTCAGAATTTAAATTTTCGTGGGAAAACATTTGCAAATAAACCCTTAAAGAAAAAGAAGGACTGAAAAATAAATAAAAAGGAATTTGAACAGGTTTTTTTTTTTTTTTTTTTTTTTTTTTTTTTTTTTAAATAACTATAAGTAAAAGTACAGATAGAAAATACTCCAAGTTGAACCGCGGTTGAGATCAAGCGGTTGAACTCGTAAAGCATGCGGTTTTAAGTGAAGCGGTTGGGTAGCAGTGCGGTTTGAGAATCCTCATGCGGTTTGGTACACGCGGTTCAACAAAGTGGAATTGAAACTATACTCAACAACCAAGTTAGTTAATAAAAAGAATGGAATTTATTTAAGTTCAAGCATACCCATTTCTCCTCTCGAGGAAAGAAAACCTCTTGGAGTCAAGAGCCTTTGTGAGGATGTCGCAACTGGGTTGTCCGTCCCCACGTACTCTAAATGGATATTCCTCTTCTCCACATGGTCTTTGAGGAAATGATACTTGATATCAATATGCTTGGTCTTGGAATGCATGACAGGGTTGTTGGAGACCGAAATAGTTGAAGTGTTGTCACACATGATGGGGCAATTCCCTTCATGGATTCCATAGTCTACCAACCGCCGCTTCATCCAAAGGATTTGACAAAGAACAACTACCAAGAAGAATATACTCGGCCTCCGTGGTTGACACCGAAACCGAAGCTTGCTTTTTGCCGGCCCAAGCAACTAGTCTATTCCCGAGGAAATGACAAGTACCACAAGTGCTTTTCCCGTCAATAGTACAAGCCGCATAATCTCGCATCCGAATAACCTACAAGATCGAAGTTCGAATCTTTGGAATACCAAAGTCCAAGGTTAGTGGTTCCGTATAAATAGCGGATTATACGCTGATCGCAATAAGATGTGCTTCTCTAGGATCTCGCTTGATAGCGAGCACATACGTACACTCAAACATGATATCGGCCTACTAGCAGTTAAGTAAAGTAATGAGCCGATCATACCTCGATATAAGGTTTGATCAACTTTCTTACCTTTGAGATCCTTATCTAGCTTATTGCCGGTGGCCATAGGAGTATCATATGCTTTAGCATTTTCTAATCCAAACTTCTTTATTAACTCCTTGGTGTACTTGGCTTGGCTGATGAAGATACCTTTCTTCGCATTGCTTGATTTGAAGCCCGAGGAAGAATGTTAATTCTCCCATCATGCTCATCTCAAACTTGCTTTTCATTAGCTTCTCGAAACGCTTACAAAGTAACTCATTAGTAGAACCAAAAATAATATCATCGACATAAATTTGAACAAGTAAAGTATGCTCATTATATTTGGCAATAAAAAGAGTTGTATCAATTTTACCACGTTTAAATCCCTTTTCTAGTAAAAATTTAGAAAGAGTCTCATACCATGCCCTTGGAGCTTGCTTAAGTCCATACAAAGCTTTTTGGAGTTTGTAGACATGATTGGGAAATTTGGAGTCTTCAAATCCAGGGGTTGGGCAACATACACGGTCTCTTGCGGTTCGCCGTTGAGGAATGCACTCTTTACGTCCATTTGATATAACTTGAAACGCTTAAAAGAGGCGTAGGCTAAGAAGATTACTGATAGCTTCCAATCTTGCAACCGGAGCAAAGGTTTCATCATAATCAATTCCTTCTTCGCCTATATCCTTGCAACCAACCTTTCTTTATTCCTAGTGATGCTTCCATTCTCGTCCATCTTATTCCTAAATACCCACTTCGTTCCTATCACTCCTTGATCCTGAGGTCTAGGCACCAAAGTCCAGACCTTGCATCTTTCAAACCGGTTGAGTTCTTCTTGCATAGCAACAACCCAACTGGAATCTTGGAGTGCTTCATCAATCTTCTTGGGTTCAACTTGAGATAAAAGAGAAGTATGCTCGTCATAATTTGATCTCCTTGTTTGAACACCTAAAACAGCATCACCAATCACATTAGTGAGGGGGTGACTCGCCGACTTCACGAACCTCCGGGGTAAGTCGGGTTGATCGAGGTTTGCTCAAGATCTTCAATTGGAACATCGTTAGATCCTTCAAATAAGTCATGGAAGGTTAGTTGACGAAGAGGTTCTATAAGCCGGATAGGGAATTCTCAACTTCTTCTTCCTTGGAGTTGCATCTCGGAGAGGGATCTTCAGTGCGGTTTCAAAATTGCGGTTTTGGGGAATTTCATTGAGGGTGCCGGATTTTGCGGTTGAGGTTCAAAGTGTGCGGTTTGAGATGGTTCACCCGGTTCATTATGCTCAACAAAATCATCAAGAACATTTGGAGCCAAATGTGGCTCAAGGAGAGAATGCTCATCAAAAGTAACATGGACAGACTCTACTATTTTTAAACTAGTTTTATTGAAAACACGAAAAGCTTTAGAATGTTTAGCATACCCAACAAAAATACCTTCGTCGGCCTTGGCTCCGAATTTACCTCTATTTTCTCTTCCGTTGTAGAGGACAAAGCATTTGCAGCCAAAGATCTTGAAGAATGCAATGTTGGGGGTTCTTCCTCGCCAAAGCTCATAGTGGAGTCTTATTATAGGTTTTATTGATGAGGAGCTGCCTGAGTGAAGCATGCGGTATTGATTGCTTCACCCAAAAATACCGAGGTAGCTTCGCCGTATATCATTGTCTTTCCAAATTTCAATCAACGCCCTATTCTTCCTTTCCACAACCCCATTTTGTTGTGGAACACCACAGTGGAAAAATTGTGATCAATCCTACGGTCATCACAATACCGAGCAACACCGCTGTTCTTGAATTCTCGTTCCATTATCTCGATCGAACACTAACGATGTCATCTTCTTTTTGAGTTTGGAGCCGTCTAAAAGTGCGGTGAGAATCTCATAACAATCATCTTTGGAAATCATCATCTCAACCCACGTATATCTTGAGTAATCATCCACCACCACTAAGGTATATCTATTTCCTCCACCTGGCAGTGGTTACGGGTCCAAACAAATCTATGTGAAGCGCTTGTAAGCATCTTGAAGTTGATGGAGCGGTCTTGCTGGTGAAAGACGACGCGATCGCTTACCAAGCCGGCATGCACCGCATTTCTCTCGGATGGTGGTCACCACTTTGGGTAAACCACGAACGAGGTTTTCCCTACCAATCTTTGCAAGATACTTGAAGTTCAAGTGGCTCAACCTCTTGTGCCATAGCCAACTATTTTCGCTCACATTCTTAGCTACAAAACAGAGATTAGTAATACTACATGCAGTAATTTAGATCAATAATGTAAATATTACTCTTACGAATCCCCGTGAGTAGGGTGACGCCGAAAATGCTATCTTTGATAAAGCAATTTGATGACGTGAAGTTGCAAAGCATTCCTTTATCGCAAAATTGAGAAATTGAAAGGAGGTTGTGCTTGAGTCCATCGACAAGAGAAACCTTCTCAATAGTTAGGTTTCCTCTCCTTATCACACCATATCCAATGGTCTTGCCTTTGTTGTTATCACCAAAGGTTACAGATGGACCACTTCGCTTCAACGACATCTTCAAGTAATGATCTATCTCCAAATCATATGTCTTGAGCACCACCGTCAAGATACCATTCATTATCCTCGGAGTGACTACCATGAAGCAGAGGACCCGAAATGTAAACATTAAGAACGAGGTCCCCCTTTATTCCTTGGGTCCCGAAGTTAGCAACCCTTTACGACCCACACTGCTTGATGTAAGGAGGTTTGCTCTTCCTCGGCATTGGATGTGAACCGCAAAAGGCATTCTCTGTACCTCGCGACCTAAACCATCACACACGTAACATTTATAATAGCTACAAGCTTCATGAGGTTTTACTAACTCCTTACTCTTCTTAGGAGTTGCATGCGGTTTAGGACAAGGAAGCGGTTTGGGAGGTGCGGTTCCAGCCTAACATTCCAAATGATACGAAGGGAACAAAGGCTTTGGTTTGACCACGTATTTTCGGGAACGCTATTCCTGCTTTTGAAGGCAGGAGGAGCGGTCGAAGAAGAAGCGCGGTCGACTGGAGTTAGCAGTAACCGCCTTTTCCACCGAAGCGGTTGGAGTAGGGATTCTACCAATTCCATAAGCCATTTCCTCTTCAAAGTGCTTCCACGTAATTCTTAGGTTTTAACACGTAATTCTTCCCATATTGCTTTCCTTTAGTGGTAGACATAATTTACTTGTCTTCCTTTACCCTTTCCTTTAGCATGCTTCCCTCGGGAATTTCTTTAGTTAGTTCTCGGAAATTCCTCATCCTTTTCACTCGAGGATGCACACTTCTCCTCTTCCTCGCATCCAAACCCTAGACCATCCTTAGTTCCAGGAGGAACTTGGAAGTCCAAGATTTTATCCTTGGTGGATTGAGACTTGAGCCACGAATCAATAATCTTTTGGCGATCATCGATTTGGGGTTACCAAGTCATCATTCCCGAGTTGAAGTGCAAAGAACCTTAGTTTCAAGGATGCGGTTTTGATCAAGCAAGAGGAGTCATCTGCTTGATTTGGTCCTTAAGATTAGAAATTTCAGACCTCATCAGCGCTTTTCTCCGTCTTGCATGCATTAAGTTCATCATGAGCTAAGCTTAAGGCTTTCTTAAGATTTGAGAATTGATGGATCACCATTTCACTTCCTCAACATCTTTTCATGTTCCATGGGAGAAACCTCTTCCACCACCTTTTTCAAAATTTTCTTTGGAATAGCTTTTGAAGGTGGAGCGCTTTTAGATGAGAAAATGGGACGTGAATACGAACAATTTCCTATCTTAACGCTAGGAGTAAGTTTAATATCATCATCCAATTTATAATTTGGAAGTTTTGCAAAAACCTCCTTTTCCTCCATATCATGCAACTCAACCGATTCGTAATCTGAGTCATCGAAGCGTCTCGCAACTGCGCAGGTTAACCTCTTCGGTTTCACCGTCACTTCCATCCTCGTAACTGCTTTCAATCCAAGTTGCTAATTCCTTGGAATTCTCTTCCTCCTCAAAGAACCATTCCCTTACGATGAGAAAATTTCGAAGGAAAAGTTTTCTTTTTCATATATTCATATTTAGGCCGTGGACACTCGGATGCAAAGTGGCCAGTTTCCTACGCTTGTAGCATACCAAGTCACTCTTCTTCTTTGTATCTCGCAGCCCTAGAAAATGTTGCAGGAGGTTTGCCTTTTGAAAATGATTTTGTGAAAGGTTTTGAGGATTTTCTAAATTTTTGAAATCTTTTCACAAACATGGCAAAATCATCATCATCCATCTCGATGAGTGATGAGGTTGATATGGAAGGATCAGTGGTTTGATTGGATGTGGATGGTTTCTCTTCATGTTCCACTACTGAGACATAGAAAGTGATTTGGTTTTTCCTTCTATCTCTTCAATATGATTTAGTTTAAGTTCATAGACTCTAAGATTGGCATACAAGTTACTTAATGACCAAGTACCCAATACTTTGGAGTCTTCTAGAGAGGTAGCCTTATTTACCCATCTAGAACCTAAAGCGGATAGGAAAGTCATATTGATTTCCTTATCGGTTAAAGTTTTACCAAGAGATCTACAAGCATTAACTACCTCAACATAGCGATCGTAGGTTCGACGCAAGGTTTCGTTGGGTTTTACGTTGAAGTTGTTGTAGGATCTTTCAACAGTGTATAATTTGTTTTCCTTGCACTCATCATCACCTTCGAGGTAGCTCTCTATGGCATCCCACATCGCTTTGCGGTTTTGAGGTACATCACTTTCGTAGAGTTGATACGGGAGGGTTCCGTAAATGATGAACCTCGCCTTGCCGTCCAAGGCAACTATTCTCTTCTCTTCATCCGACCACTCATCTTTTGGCTTTTTGACCTCTCGGAGTTTCAAAGATTGGTGGTTGCATCGCTGTTAGCCTTCATTGGAATTAGAGGGCCATTGATCACGCACTCCACCAAAGATTTCATCTATGGTTTCCAAATGAATAAGCATTCGGCACTTCCGAGATGTCAAAGTGGTCTTCGTCCAACATTGGAATGTGTGAATAGTTAACGGTAGTCATTGTCTTTGAGGTTGCCATATCGAATCGGCACACAAGCCGTTAAGCTTGAAAAACAGTGGTTTTAAAATGTGTTTGCTCGATACCACTTGTTGGTCCCAAAGGTGGCAACAAGGGTGAAAATACACTAGAGGGGGGCGAATAGCCGTTTAAAATTTTTCGCCCTCTTTTAAAGATCGAGCCTCTTGCTTACAAAAATCCTCTTGCAGTTGATAATAGACTGCAAGTGATAGTGTAAAATGCACAATGGAATAATAGAGTGTAAAGCGGTTTTGAGAGGCGGTTTGTAAAATGCGGTTTTGGTGGTGCGGTTTTGGGAAGTGCGCAGTTTACAAACAAGTGTGGTTTTGACTTTGTTAACTCCAAACACTATTTCACAATAATGGATAGCTAAATAAAGATCAAACAGAGACAAAGATAAATAATTAGCAAGCACAAGAAATATAAATGCGTAAAGTAAGAACACGCTATTTGGAGTGGTTCAATCGATAAACGATCTACGTCCACTACCAAGATGGTTAGTCTTGGATTTCTAAGAGAGATTTTATATTAAGTATTGTGAGATTACAAAGTACAATAAAATCTTTTCTATGAAGAACAAATCCAAAACTATAACCGGTGTATCTCAAATGAATAAACTATGTGTTTAGACAAGAGAGGTGTGTGTGTGAGAAACAAGATCAAGGCTCTTTAAATCTCGTGAGATGTAGAGCTCAATGATTCTTGAATGTGTTAAGGCTTGATTTCGAGCTAGGAATATTTCTTGAAGTATGAAGATGAAGATTCAAAGGGTTGAATAATTTCGGCGTAGCTTCACTTCATGAACACAAAGACTTCTCAATTTTTCAAGCAATCTTCAAATGGTGAAGATTGGGGGTATTTATACCCAAGCATCAAGAAACTAGCCATTGGATACATCCGTTGTAAGGACAAGATTTGATGCAATCCTATTGGTCCACAAAGAACCACTTTTGTCCTTTGGTACAACTCGCCGCATAAAGCCGATCAGGCTCCCCGCAAGCAATGAGGTTAGGACACTGTCACCTTTTCAAGATCCTTGGAGATCTTTTCGACATTGAATCACGTGACAAGATATGGTGGTTGACTTTTGATATTGCTGACGTGGATTCCAACGGATAAAAAGTTGTTCACTTCAAGTAGCCAATCATTGGATGCGGTTGGTGAGACGCGGTTAGGAATGTGCGGTTTTGCTACACCAGGAGGTTGCATGGATGCGGTTTCACATGAACTGCACAGGTGCGGTTCAAGGGCGGTTGCATGCGGTTGGTTCAATAGGCAGATTCAAGGTAGAGCTACACTTGCGGTTTACAAGTGCGGTTCATAGGGCGGTTTTGAATACTGCTGGATCTGCAACCTTGCTTCCAATGAGTCTTGTGCCAGTCTTCAAGCCTAAGATTAACCTATTCTATAAAATGGACTTAGCTAAAAAATTGAAGTCTAAGCTTCATTACATAGGGTCCTAAAGTCCTTAAAATAGACAAGAGGTTATGGTATCAATCAAATCTAATACAAAATAGGAGGGTTAAAACATGCATACCCAACACTGAGTTTATTCATTTCAAGCATATTATCATGACCATCACTTTTCACTATTCATCATTTCAAGATCCCAAAATGTAGCCTACATCGTGATTCTTTCATTTTCACTTTATATAGCATATCTTTCCATAATTCTGACATAATTTTGCACATAACACACAGACCATAAAACTCACATATTTTACTTTATGGAATATTATTTTTCTGGTGTCATAATTCTTTTATACTTATTTCGATCGAAATGTACTATTTTACTAATTTGACAATTTCTCATAATTAAACAATTACGTAAAGACACAATTTAAAAATTGACACGGAGCATACTGCAAGATAATACTAATGTAACACCCCAAATTTTCCATACATAATTGAGCATTCAATGCCAATAAATAATACTTCAAAATAATAGGGTTTCCACCAACAAAACCCTATTATATCATAAGTGTCATTAAATACCATAAATAACCTAATAAATGCGGAAGGAAAAATAAATACTTAATGTCTCAGCTAGTAAAACCACACTAGCCATTAATGTACTTACAACCAAATGAAATATACTAATTGTTCAATAACCATAATTATTATCCAAGCGTCACCCTTTTCGCGACCAATCCGATCCCTTCTACTTAGAACCTGGAAAGAAAAATTTAAGGGAGAAAGGGTGAGCGAACGAATGCTCAGTAAGTTCATACGAAGTCTCTTCGGGTACTAAGAAGAGACGACCAGAATGAACACTTCAATAATACAATACAAGGATAGGTTAATTTAACTTTATAATAGACTGCGGTACAATACAGTCAAGACAATATTTAAGATTATCTTCAAAGGATTATGGCACTACGATTCAAAGGGATTCACACAATTTCCGTCAATTCCAACGTACATTATAACCTCAATGCCAAAGGTACAATTTAATACACCTAGCTTCATCAAGCCATTAGTGCGGGTCGAAACATATATGGTATCCATACATATATGCTCGGGGTCTAGAATTGCCCTTGTAATCAGATAATTCCTGAGAGAAGGCATGTGATCACTCATGCAATCCCTAATAAGAACAAGTCTTTTTCTAATTAGACAAGTTCTGACAATGCCTTTTCTAACTGGGCATGTCCATTCTAAGCAAGTAAGTGGTTCCACAAACATGCTAGAACGAGGAAGCATACATAAGTACAAGTATGCATATAACAAGTTTCAAACTTCAGATATTCTGTGAACAACAACATTATCACAAAATATAGATATTTCCAAGTAACGTTCAATAACACGGATTATTCACAAATAACTATCATGCCATTTGATAGTCTAATTATATCAAGGATAAGTAGGAATTTCAAAGGTAAAGAATTCAAATACAGTAAAGGAACGTAATCCCTTACCTTGGTCTAACTTCTTGAACAGCTCTTCCCGTGCATATCTACAACCACGTAAGAGTAACTTAGTATCTCGCATTTGTCGTTAACTATCTCTACTTAGTTAAACCTTATGCGTTATAATTTAACTTCTTTCCTTTCTTTATTTAGTAATCTTCTAAGTTTGGGAAAGTTTTTATTTTTGGAAACTTTCCTTATTCAGGAATTTCATTATTCTTGAATTTGTATTTCCCTATTTGTGGGTTGATTTTATTTAAGGTTGTTCTCTTTTCTATTCTTTTCATAATTCTTAACTTTAAAGTAACTTTCGTCTTTTAGGATTTCTACTTAAGCCCTTCTACTTTTGGCCAATTACTAAAAGGTCCTCCATCTTTTAGGTAATTACAAAATAGTCCGTCAACTTTTAGATAATTACCAAATGGTCCTTCAACTTTTAGATAATTACGAAATAGTCCTTCAACTTTTAATTAATTATAGAATAGTCCCTCGACTTTCAATTAATTACAAAATAGTCCCTCAACTTTCAATTAATTACAGAATAGTCCCTTGACTTTCAATTAATTACAGTTTAGTCCTTCTGCAGTTTTGAACTTTACAGTTTAGTTCTTCAGTTAAGTTTTCCAGCTAATTCCTGACTGTAAGGTCAGAATTCTAACGATTTCAGCCCATGACTATTCAGTTTAGTCCTTTTCAGTTTGAAACTTAACTGCAATCTTGTAAAATAACCCAAAAGCTTAACGATTCAAATCAAAACATACCTAAACATCACAATGACCATTCGGCCGCCCTATGTTAGGTTAAAACATGATTTTTATTCCATCTTTTAATTTAACCCTAAAACTATAATTAAGGATTTTTATATATTAAATATTCATGTTTCATATGATTATCATTCAAGATTTAAGGTTCAACATTAGGCTATACTCCTAATCATCAAACACTAAATCCTTCCATCATTATAATCATCAATCAATTTTAAAACCCCAAAGAATAATTATTTATAATCTATAATCAATCCTAACATCAATTAATCATAGAAAATTCAATATTAAACCAAATTGAATGAAACAAATTTTGGATTGTAGAGAATTACATTACCTTGATTTTTGTTTAGAAGAATTGAGCAAAGAAGCTCAGAAAACTCGAATGTTCCTCCTCTCCCTCTGCGGCTGCCGCCTCCTAGGTTTAGGGTTTTGATTTTTTTTCTTTTGTTAATTATGAGGGTTATAGGAAATTAAGAAAGGATTTTGATTATTTATATTTGGGTATTATCCTCCTTGGGCCACTCATTTACACAAGCCCACTTACTTAGTCCAACTTGATTAAATATCTAACCCATTTAATTAACCTTTAATAGCCCAATTATTAAATGTTAATTAATAATTGTAATACATTAATTATTTTCTAATAAAAATAATTAAACTAAAAGTCTAAATTTTTTTCGGGTTATTACATTCTTACCCCCTTAAAAGAAGTTTGTCCCCAAACTTAACGTACCTTAGTTGGAAAATAGGTCGGGATACAATTCACGCATCTCGCTTTCTAGTTTCCAAGTTGCTTCCCTTTCGGTATGGTTGCTCCACTGTACTTTCACATAAGAAACCAACCGCTTTCTCACATTCTCGTCTTTTCTATCGACGATCTTGATTGGTCTTTCATCATAAGTCAAATCAGCACGGACTCTTAGCTGTTTGTACTCGATCACGTGACTCGGATCGTGAATATACTTCCTTAGCATAGAGACATGGAACACATTATGCACTCCAGCTAAAACCGGTGGTAGTGCCAATCTATAGGCCACTTCCCCAATCTTGTCAAGAATCTCGAACGGTCCCACATATTGAGACTTAACTTTCCTTTGATTCCGAACCTCATGACTCCCTTTGTTGGCGAGATCTTTAAGAACACTCGATCACCCAATTGAAACTCTAACTCTCGCCTTCGGTTGTCTGCGTATGATTTCTGTCTACTTTGCGCAGTTTGTAGCCACTTACGAATTTGTTGTACTTTATCTGCAGTGACTTGTACTAATTCTGGTCCACTTAACTTTCTCTCACCAACCTCGTCCCAACAAGCTGGCGACCTACATTTTCTTCCATACAGTGTTTCGTACGGAGCCATTCTGATGCTTGCGTGAAAACTGTTGTTGTACGCAAACTCCACTAACGATAAATGTTCATCCCACGAGCCTGGCCAATCTAACGATGTAGCCCTCAACATATCCTCCAATGTCTGGATGGTCCTTTCTGACTGCCCATCTGTTTATGGGTGAAACGCCGTACTCATCGTCAGTTCTATCCCAAGTGTGTCTTGCAGACTGTTCCAAAACTTCGAGGTAAACCGCGCATCTCTATCGGACACTATTGAGACTGGTATTCCATGTAACCTCACTATCTCATCAATATACAGCTTGGCCAGCTTTTCTAACGGATCAGTCTTCTTGATTGCTAGAAAGTGTGCCGACTTCGTCAATCTATCTACAATAAGCCATATAGCATCCTGCTTCCCTTGTGTTTTCGGTAAACTACTCACAAAGTCCATAGCAATATTCTCCTATTTCCACTCCGGAATTGGTAATGACTGTAGTAAGCCTGCCGGTTTCTGATGTTCACTTTTCACTTGCTGACAGGTCAAACATCGTGCCACGTATTCTGCCACATCATTCTTCATGTTATTCCACCAGAACGATCCTCTCAAGTCCCTATACATTTTAGTACTTCCCGGATGTACGGAGAACTTTGAGCAGTGAGCTTCCCTCAATATTTCTCTCTTAATCTCATCATTGTTTGGCACCCATATTCTTTCCTGGTATCTCAGGATTCCATCTTCACCCATACGAAGATCTTTTCCTTGCCCTTTTTCGACTAGAGCCTCTCTTTCCCCATCTAACTCTTGTGCTTCTTTAATCATTTTCAAAAGCGTAGGTTGTAGGGTTAATTGAGCCAGATATCCATTAACTCTCACTCTAAGACTCATATCTTTCACATCTTCCCATGCTCTTACCCCCTTAGAGATCAACGTTGCTAACATTCTGTGGTTCTTCCTACTTAACGCATCGGCCACCTTATTAGCTTTCTCAGGATGGTACAAAATCTCACAGTCATAATCTTTTAGTAACTCTAACCACCTCCTTTGCCTCATATTAAGCTCTTTCTGAGTAAATATATACTTAAGGCTTTTATGGTCAGTTTTTTCTAAGGGAATTATTGTAAAGTCAATCCATTCTATCAAGTGAGCATAATAAACAGAGAGCACTTTTAACTTTGCTATGTAACAAAATTTCTAATCATGCATTCATATTGTTAAATAACGAGGCTTGTGCAAAACAATTTAACAAAATTTCTAATCATGCCCACTACTTTTCTTCCCTTCTTTCCTTTCCTGTACCCTACTCTCAAGTCAACCCAAGAAAAGCAAATATTTTCACTTTGTCTAACTTCCTCTTCAACGATGGCGACAAAGACAAACGGGGCCTGACTTATGCTTGGCCGGTAAGCATGTCGCCAGCGGTGAGAGTGCTCGGCCGTCGATCGACGGTGACGGCCGGCGGCTGCACGCTCCGGCTCCGATCAGTCTCGATTCCGGCGATTCTATTTTGCGAGATCGATTTCTATCGATTTCAATTCCGATCTCGTTTGGTGATGATCTTTTCTTTCCTTCCAATTTTCGAGAACCAAAAGGTCAGTTAAACTTTAGAAACAGATTTTTCATGATTTCAATCGAGCGACAATTATCCACTTCAGAATTCCTTGATTTCCCGGCGAGATCTTCGCCTAGCGACTTCCTTTTCATGCTCCCAGCGACCTCCCTTGCTCTTAGATTCCGGCGATTTCTACCATCTGCGACCTTAAGGTACGTCATCGATTTCTTGTGGTTTTTATTATCCAGCGGCATCCGAGTCTTAGGCGACATAAACCTCTCGATTCCCTTTTTCTCGCCCCATCATTTTCACCATTTCGACATTTTTCGATTTCATTTTACGATTTCACTCCCTTGGGATTTCCTATTTCACTGAATTCCCATCCCGCCATTTCTTTTCGCTTTTGCTCAGGTGACTTCGCCCTCTGTCCGACGACATCCCAAGCTACTGCCACTGTTGCTTCCAGTTTGTTCTGACATCATATTTTGTTAATCTTGTTTTATTTTGAACCTTATTCTTGATGATGCCATAGGTTGGTTTTGCTGCACAATATCCTACTATTCACATCTGCTTATGATGTTTCCAGGCTTGTCTAAGTCACTAGATTTGGATTTCCCATTTCTGGATATGCTCTTCCCCCGCCAAGAAAAGATGGAAAATGTGACTTCCAGCTCCGGCTGCTCCGCCCATTCAGATCTGCTGCCATCCCCCCATTGTAGTCTAGTTTTGATACATTCGGCTCTGCTAGTTCGGCACGACTCGCCGAAAAATGTCAGTCCCGGCAACGGAACCAACTGATGCTACCATGCTAAAATGGTTGCACAGGACTGAACGAGGGTGGCAAAGATGTACGATCCGGATGAACGTCTCTCGAGTCCGATGTAATGTGGGACCTACAAGACAAACCAACGTTAGGGGTGGGGGGCCTTTCCCCCTAAAACCCTCCGACATGAGAATCATCAATCCGATCTATGACATAACATATATATATATACATAATCTCAAAACATTTCTAGAGAGAAAGAGAGAGAGAGAGAGAGTTTATAACTTAAAACTTGAAACTTCCCTTGCAAATGGAGGGAGGGAGTATATATATAGCCAAGAGTGACATCATCATTATCATCTTAGCTTTACACGTGTCATGTCGTCATTGGAGGGATATCTATCAAGAGATTTCGTTTGGATAAGATCAAGATAAGACAATAGACATGTGTTATGGTCCTTACTTGAAGACATAAACATGCTGAGAGATGCGACATGCGACATACGACATATGACATGCGACATACAAGAACCAAGCCATTAGCGACATGCGAGAATCAAGCCATTAGAGACATGCGAGAATCAAGCCTTTGCCGAGGTGCGAGAACCAACAAGCGAGAACCAACAGGCGAGAACCAAGCTCTTGACGAGATCCTCATGAAATAGGGGCCCATATTGATCATATTCGGACTTGGATCGGGTAAATATTTGTGGGGCATAATATTTTGTTATGGGGGGCACATCAGTTTGTGTTATGTGTATGAAAATGTATATATTATGTGTATAAAAAGGAATGTAGAATATAAACTTGTTGGAAAGAAAAAACCCTAAATCAAATAATAATCCCTATTATTTATAACGAAAATTTGGGAGTTATAGTAAAAAAAATAATTGAAAAACTATAGAAAGAGTTCTATTAGGAAATAATCAAGGGTTTCCTTATTAAAAAGATTGCAATCTTGCCTAACATATAGAGAATATTCTAGATTTAGTCATAAATAACTATTAATTAAAAAAAATACAAGATAAAAGATAAAGAGTCGGTTTTATAAAAAACGTGTTTTCCACTAACAAATGGAAAAACGGGTTTCACAAATGCCAGTATATTATAAAGTGTCAGATTCAAAATGAAATTTATAAACATTCAAATCAACACTTATAAAAATTGATATTTTTAACATTTGATAAAAGAGGACTAGTATTAGTGTTAAGGGTTGTCGGTTGTAATGCTAAATATAGTCGGTATTAGTGTTAAGGATTGCAAGTTCTAATTTTAAATAATGTCGGTGGTAGTGTTGAAAATAGTATCAGTACTAGTGTAAAAAAGTGTTGATTATAATATTGAAAAATGTTAGTTATAGTGTAAAAGTGCCGACAAGTTTTTATAAGTTACGATTATTTACAAAAATATACCGCATGTTTTAAAAAAGTTTCACTTATTTATAAAAATGTCACTGCACATTTTGAAAACATATTTTACACTAAGCGAGTGTAAAACAATTTTTTCCTTGAGATTCTGTGTGAAATAAATGTTTAAACCTAGAAATATATATAATAAACGAAAATCCCCTCAATGAGAGTAAAATTGGTAGTCTCTCAACAAAAGTTGTGAGACTCTCGTTTGGTAGCCGAGTGAGATTAGCCCGTATTAATAGTGAGGGGATTGTTAATCATAGGATTAACAATGAGGCTTCCTAATAATTCTTATTGAAAATATAAACTTTTGTTTGATAGAAATCACATAAAACGAGACAATATTCTTTTAAAGATCAAATTACCAATACAATTATAAAGAGACAATCAAGGGCACAATTAAAAAAAATTAGCACTTTTTTTTTTCTAAATTGACAACCTAATAACATTTTGTATAGAGAGAATTAATATGGAAGGTCAAGCTATTTAATAGTTGACATATATATTGGAGGTAGTTTCGTCAAAAATATGTTTATCCACCATGTTCTAATACCCTCATTAATAATACCACCATTCCATTGGGATAAATAAGGAGGGGATAAGAAGCTAATCCCGGTGAAAAGGATAATTTATATTGTTGTCTTTTTTTCTACCAAACACTCGACTTGGGGATTATTAATCCCATCTGATGCTAAGACGAGCTACCAAACGGGCACTTTGTGTCAAATGAAGATTTGCCCCTTATTGTTAACTATGCTTATTTCAAATCTCATTAATTAAATTATGAAACTAGGAAAAATTACCGCTAAATCCTTCGCTCCAAGTAAAAAGATCAATTAAGAGAAGGATTTTGGAATTTAACCGCGTAGTTCGGCAATACAATCAAAAGTTCATCTATTCCCTCACTAGTTTAAAGACACGCGTGTCATTAAGGGACAACCTCTCACATCCTCTCTCCTCCCTCATTTTTCTTTTTTTTTTTTCTCAAAATTTTAAAATGAAATATCTTAAAATTCAAAAGTCAAAAAAACAATCTGAGAGCACCGTTGTGTTCGTATCGTCAAAATAAATTAAATTAGTAGCATTAACAAATAATCTAAATCAAATTTGAGAAGTTAACAATTGTTTTTCATAGTTGTTCAAATAACAAATAAAGAAGTTCACAATTGATTTAGTTAAGTTCATAATTTTGCATGAAAATATCTTTTATTTTACTTAATTCACAGTTGTTTTATCTAAGTTCACACTTGTTTTTAACCTTTTATTTATGGCTTCTATTTTTGATTTTTTAATTCAAGTATTGAATTAAACGATGGTACTTTATATGTTAATACTTAAGACTAATGATCTATTTCATATTTCTCGTGGGCAGGATCATCTATTATCTATTATTTCTTGTCTCAAATAAATGTCAAATTTTGATTTTTAAGATTAACTAAATTGAACTTTTACCATCATTTTATTTTATGATAAACTATTCATTTTCATAAAATTTTAAAAGTCGTTATGAATAGTGTTTCTAATGGAGTATCAATAGTCATTTTCAAAATAGTATGAAGATAATTAAATTTTCATACGTTGTTTTTAGTAAAAGTTCAACTTAATTGACCAATATAGTTACACTAAATTAATACTTATTTAGAGTTTGGGATGATATAAATTTATTTGTAATTACTCTAAATTGTTAGTATGAGTTGCAGTTTTCAATTACTTCTGTTTTTTGGGCTCTTTCACTTTGTTTTGCAATAAAATAAAAAAGGGTTTCGGACCCTGCCCCCTAGGCCACATTAAAACCCATATGAGCCCATATAATTTTAAAAATTCCAAAGAAATCCATTGCTGGTAGAATGAAAATTAAGTTTTAACTAATGAACCAATGCTTTGTTTGTTTTTAGTTTTACAATATCTAATATTATTTCAAACAACAGGGACGGAAATAAATGGAAAAAACGAGATTTCACAATCAATGAATGAGATTCCCGAATATTCACAAAAACATCAAAAGAAAATATAAAAAAAGAAAATTAAAGAAAATAATTTTAAAAAATATTAAAGACCTAAATATTTTATTAAAAAGTCTCATATTTTATTAATTAGTCCGCTCATATACTTGCATATGAGACGAAATCACCTCTTATACTTGAAGCATAAGAGTAATTTATTTCATATTTTCCTGCATGTTCTTAAATAATCATAAAAAAGTCTCATATTATATTTACCAGTCACTCCTATACTTACATATTATACTTGAAGTATGAGAGTAATTTATTTTAATATTTTTTTTTTCACATTTTCTAAAAAAAGAGTCTCATATTTTATTAACCAGTTCGCTCCTATACTTACGTATACGACTATTTCAGCTCTTATACTTGCAGTATAAGAGTCATTTATATTAAAAAAAATCATATTTTCTTAAAAAACCATAAAAATCTCATAATTTATTAATATTGACTTTATAGTATAACTATAAGACTAAAATTATAGTTCATCTATAAAGACTATTTTTCCACATTTTCACAAATTAAGTAAAAAACTAAAAAAGAGTCTTATATTTTATTAATATTGACTTTCATAGTTTAACTCTAAAACTAAAATTCGTCTTATAGTTAAACTATAAGGGTTATTTTTTCAATTTTGTTCACATTTAAAAAAAAACTGTGATATTTTATTAATATTGACTCCTTTAGTTTAAGACTCGTTTTAATCCTATAGTTTAATTATAAGACTCACTTTAGTCTTATAGTCTAACGATAAGACCCACATTTTAACCTAAAATAGCAAAAATTTTATTCAAAAGACTTGTTGACGTAAAATAGCATACCTAATTTCAACCAAACACAAATAAAAACTTAAAATGTACATATCTTGGAAATCATCAAAATATCACTTTACAAATTTATTCAATCGATTGTGAGTGACCCACAATCGATTTGTTGGGCTACAAAGTGGGTTTGATGTAGTTTTTCATCATCTTCTCTGTGTTTGATTGCTCAAATTTCTTGAGAGAGGAAGTAGAGTGAGAAGATAGAGAGAGAAAGAAAGAGAATGGAGAAAGAGAGAGAGAGAGAGAGAGAGAGAGAGAGAGAGAGTTTTTATATTTAACCTTCCCCTCATTTTTAGAGAATGTCAATTAACCCCTTAAAATTATGGGGGTCAAATTCGATGGAAAAGACCAAAATAGCCCTTAAGTAACTCACGTAAGCGTCACATGTTATGCTCTTCGTTAGATTTTTAACGGGTCGTCCAAAATTACACCTGATTTCAACAAAAAGACAAACTCAATAACCAACTTGTAATAAATGTAAATTTGATAATCAATTGAAACATCTCGACAAACTCAGGTAACTAAAATGCAATTTGCCCTTTCATAATTTCCTCCTTTTTTTACTTTGTCATACCACAACACCACCAACCATCGGTGCCCATAACAAAACCACCACCGTCACTACCATCACCACCATTCAAGTACCACTACCACCACCATTCAAGTACCACCACCGCCACTACCATCCTTTAGGACTGAATATTATCAATTTCATCATCATTTTAAGATAGAGATATTTTTGTATTTCAGCCTCTTTCCACTTACCACCACCAAAATTCCAGCCTCCATTTACAACAATCTATGGTCACCCACATAATTATAAGCCCAAATGCCACCAATAACCAACAACTAACAACAAATAAAAAAAAAAGAGAGAGGAATGAATCAAAACTGAAACCATAAACCCACCAAAATAAAAAACCCTTTAATATCTCAAATCTAAACATAGTAGAAATGAAAAAAAGAGAATTGTTATTTACCACCGCAACATTACTGAATACCCCCGCAATACTAAGTCTACCCAACATTCAACATTAGTCACACCACCACTCTCCCTATTTTACCCTTTTCTAGCCAAAGACCCACGCAACGCTCATCAATGAAGTTGGCCGAAAAAAATGGCTCGCCGGAACATAATCTAAAACTCATTCTCCTGAAAACCCTTCACATCCTCCCTGAAAAATTCCTCTCTCTCTCTCTCTCTCTCTCTCTCTCTCCTTATCCACCATAATCAACAATGGAGGCAACTCTCTTTGTCCTTGCCCTCCCCCTCCACCAATTTCCCCCATTTCTATTGAACTTAATTTGTTTCTTTTCCCCCAAATAATTTAGCTTTCCTAGGACTCCAGTGATGCCGTGTGTTTGTTTTTGTGCTTATCTTTTTGTGTGCTGGAGATTGAGATGGTGGTATTAACTGGTATTAAATTAAGTTTTTTTTTTGAAGAAATCCAGTTGGCTTTTTATTTGAATCGTAGAGAAAGAAGATTATAGTTCTGAGTTTCTCCACACACAAGATAGTTGCTCCATTGTTGATTATGGTGGATAAGGAGAGAGAGAGAAATTTTTCATGGAGGAGACGAAGGGTTTCCAAGCGGCTGTCCGGCGAGCCATTTTTTTCGGCCAACTTCATTGATGAGCGTTACGTGGGTTTTTGGCTAGAAAGGGGTAAAATAGGGAGAGTAGTGGTGTGACTATTGTTGAATGGTGGGTAGACTTAGTATTGCGGGGGTATTCAGTAATGTTGCGGGGGTAAATAACAATTCTCATGAAAAAAAAATCAAAACGTCAGTAATAATTCAAAAATTGAAAAAATAAACCCCATTAAAAAATCTTCAAAATCCCAGATTTATTTCTTATACCATTCCTGTACTGGATCTGCAAGGGTAGGATTAAATGGGGTGGGCGAAGAGAGATTAAAGACAAAAGAGAGAAGGCGGCCATGAGAGTGGGGTTTTGATGTCGGAGTTGACGAAGAAGCAGAAGGGCGGTGTCGGAAGGAGGTATTGGCCATGATAGTGGGGGATTGTGTGGGTGTTGACGGAGAAGAAGAAGAATAAGGGAGTTGTGTGAAGGCGGCGGGGGCCACGGGAGTGAAGGATGGCGTGCATTTTGATGCGAGAGGGATGAGGGATTATGAGGGAAGGGGTAGCGTGGGAGGGTGGGGGAAGGCGGTGGGTTGGGATGGGGGTAGGGTGGCAGTGGGGAAGAGGTTAGGGAGAGCTGAAGTGAAGGTAGAAACTAAAAAGGAAGAAGAAGGGTCTCTCTTTGGGTGAGATCCCGAGTTTTAAAAGCGAGAGAAAGGAAAGGAAAGGAAATGGGAGGAACTCTAATATATTTTCCTCCCTAAAGTTCCTCCCGAGTATAACTCTCTCTCTTCCTTTTATTAAAGGTACAAGTGTAATTCAATTTTTTCCTTCCTAAACTTAGAGCACTTCAAAAAGTTATTGAATTCCCCCTCCTCTTCTTTCCCTTCCCCTTTTCTCCCCTCCTTTTCTCTTCTCTCTTTTAAAAACTCGAGAGCGGACCCTTTGAGTTTTCTCATATTACGCCTTGTCGATTAAATTATGCATGTTTAATTACATGCATATGAAATGCCTTGTTTCACCCTATTGCAAAATGTTTGAAGATTTAGCTCGAGATTTATCTCCAGAACTCATCGCAATTAGGGCAGACAAAGAATTTCCAAACTGGCTAAGGAAATATGTAAATATTTCATTTCATTCAAATTTATTCTATACACTTTTTTAAACATTCAATCTTAAAATTGTATTAAATTGGTTACATATTGTCTTATAGGTAACTGAACATCCGGGTGATGCCAAAACTGCGAGGTTAAAATATTTAGCAGCAACTCCGTACTTGAAGTTTAATTTATGCAACAGTTATTTCATGAATGGCTATGTGTTTCATACCAAAACTTATGGGGACTCTAAATTAACGTGGAATAGCGGTGTGAATCTTAAAGGAAACCTTGATTATTATGGTGTCCTGAAAGAAGTAGTCGAGGTGGAGTATTTGGGTGGAAACAATATTGTCTTGTTTAATTGTGAGTGGCCAGATGTTGTGCGAGGTGTTAAGAAGCACGTCATATTTGACCTCGTCGATGTAAAGGACTCGTCTAGATATGTTGGCGACGACGTCTTCATCTTAGCATCTCAAGCACAACATGTATACATGCCACCCTACCCTCGTCGGTGACCCGACGGATGGTGGGCTGTCTGAAAGACTAAGGCTAGAAGCATGATTGACACCCTACTCTTGTCGACAACTACATATTCGTCATTAGAAACACCCTATCAAGAGGATGAAATGCCAGTGCCACCTAACGTTTCATCAGCTAATCATCCATTAGATGATGTCACTCATATTCCTCTAAATGTTGATGAACCTGAGGAGGATTTCTTACCAGTGAATTTGCCACCTCCTCTGCCTCGTTCATTCAGGTCATCTCGCGCACATTGAAATTGATGAATCAGAGGAAGAGGAAGAGGAAGAGGAAGAGGAAGAGGAAGAGGAAGAGGATGTCGAACCAGAGTTTGATTCATCAGAGTCCAAAGACGAAGATGAAGAACTTGAGTTTTGTAGTAATTCAGAATCCAGTGATGAGGATGGGGACGAAGATTCATAGTAGTTTAAGTTTTATATGTATTGTGAATGCTTTAGATTATTAGAACTTTAAATTTATTTTAGTGTATTTAGATGTATTGTGAGTGCTTTAGATTATTTTAAAGTTTTATATGTATTGTGAATGCTTTAAATTTATTTTAAGAAGATCTGTTAATATATTTTTTCCTATTGTTAAAGTTTTATATTTTAATATTTTTAGTGTATTTAGATGTATTGTGAATGCTTTAGATTATTAGAAATTTAAATTTATTTTAAGTAGATATGTTAATATATTGTTTCCTATTGTTAAAGTTGTATATTTTAATATTTTTAGTGTATTTAGATATGAGTTCTAGTAGAGCGGGCAGGAAGACACGCCCGTTAAACACATCTATTAATGGGACACAACCGTCCCGATCTGATACCAGTGCTAGTGATGCAAACCCTACACATAGTAGTACCAGCTCCTCCTCTGGGGTTGGTACTACTATGAGTCCTACTCCTGTCGATTCTGAGGGGATGGCGTTTCTCCAGATATCGCCACATTATGCACAGTAAGTAACTCTTCAGTAATTTGATATAAGTTGATTACTTTTTGTTTTATATATAATTCATTATTTAAGTTAAATTTTTATTGTATAAATATACTTGGCAGGTTTGTAGGTGCATACCCTAGCCCCGGGACAAGGATTGGGCAGTATTGCTGGTCTCGGATCATGCACGAGTTTTGGCCCAACTGGAAATCATTGCCACAGGAGGAGAAAGAGTATGCTTGGGAGGAGTTTAAGATAATGTGTTAATGGTTTTTATTTAAATCTTAAATGTTAGTTTGTTATTAAAATGTTATAATTAACAATGATTATACTCTTTTAATTTTATAATGTTGTCATTATATGTTGTAGTTGAAATTTACATGGGCTGAGGACATCGACGAGGGGATGGTTAAACATATTTTCATCCTGCAGTATCAGAAGTTATTTCGGGATCATATTGGTAACATATTTATCTATCCTTAATTAGTTTAATTAACAATGATTATACTCTTTCAATTTTATAATGTTATCATTATATGTTTACGAGATATTCATATTTTTAATATGTACCACGAAGTCTAAATTTTATATTCAGTGTCTGGAGAAGGAATTAGCGCCCGAGACACCGACTTGGATGACCGAGGAGGTGTTTCGTAGATTTTGCGAGCATTGGGGGTCGAAAGGGGCATTAACGAAAGCCCAACAGGATCGGGCAAATAGAGCGAGCTCCTCGGGGTCGGCGACAAAGCATACGATGAGGACGATCAACGTCGCCGAGTAACATATGCGTATGGTATGTATGTTAGTTTAAATGTAGTGTATGCATACTTAGAAATCAGTTTATGTACGTATGTTAGCTGGGAGCCATGTTGATGCTATGAAATCCATGGTTTTAGTGTAAATGTAGTGTATGCATGCTTTGAAATCAGTTTATGTACGTATGTTAGCTGAGGAGCCATGTTGATGCTATGAAATCAATGATTTTAGTTTAATTGACTTTGAAACCATTCACTTATGTGATACGGAGCCTAAACCTCCATTCTATTCTATTACACTTGATTATGAAAACCATATCCCTGCCTATACTCCTTTCTCTATACATATGAGCCTCATTATCAAATATACCAATATACCAAAACCACTCTTTTCACATATCCAATATACCAAATTCCATACAAATCTTTCCAAGTTACAGCTCATTTGGATCTCTATACATATTAGTCATAACACATATTTAAAGTCATCTCATATCTGACCTTAGTGCACTCAAACTGGCATAACTTCTTCTCCATAAATGGTCTGACTATGAGAGTTATACTTCTGAAATCTACACTCAGAGGGCTACAATTTAGACTATAATTTGGCTGATAATAGCCCTAAGATGAGTGATTTATCAGCAGTTAAATGGAGACCCAACTAGCAGATTTTCTGCTACAGAATTTCGGGGCAGCCTCTATTACAAGTTCATATCTTATTCAAAACTTGGAGATTTTCAATGAAATTTGGTGTGGTTATTTATAGCATACTAAGGTAATTCTCTGTCAAATTTTACCCCAAACAGATGAATATATAGGGAGTTAGGATATCTACAAAAGGCTGAACATTAACCCCATATTCATGTCAAGTTTGTTATGCTTTTAATTTATGTTGTCTCCTCTTTAAAAGAAATGCTACAAGCATAATTCTTACTTTCAATAAGGATAGTGACGGAAAGGAAAAATATATCATTTGGGAAGTTAAATGTTGCATTTATACCATTTCAAAATAATAATCTCGCTTCTTTTATTTATAGGAAAAGGAACATGACCCCGATGTCGGTTTTTTGGATGTGTTCGTTAGCACGCGTGTTAGAACTCCTACATCCGCCGATCAACCTCCGCAGTGGGTTGATGATCGATCTGCATTGGCCTTTGTAAGTAAACTATCATTAAATGACTTAATTTTGAATATGTAAATTTATTTATGTACATTGTGTGTATGATTATATTTGTTTGTTTTATTTTGACAGAATACATATCAAGCTTCCGTTGCTCCCAAAGGTACTCCTCCCGGCCAGCCGTTCCATTCGTGCCTGAAGTTTGGCAAGCGGTCACCTCAGATGGACATCCAAAAAGAGGAGACCGAGTGTTAGGGATCGGGGATCGCGGGCTGCAATGCCCATCGTCGTCGACCGGCCGTCGCGCGAATGTTTTCAGGCCCGATCCTCAGTATGCTTCGAGGATCGACTCTCTGGAGGCAAGCTTGGTTGAGGAGAGACGCGTGGCTGCGGAGGCTAGGGCACATGTTGCGGAGGCTCAGACAAAGGCTGCGTAGGCTCAGGCAAATGCTACTGAGGCTCATGCAAATGCTGCGGAGGCTCAGACACAGGTTGCACAGTTTCGGGAGGAGACGGATCGTCGATTTGCGATGATGATGGCCCAGATGCAGATTCTGCAGCAGCAGGGGAATTTCCACATGCACTCGAGTACCGGCTCCGCTTCATCTGACAGTATTGTAAGGAGCCTTTTCCAGTTCCCCCCCTCCCCGAGTTGATTTTATGATGTCCCGATTTTGTACTATTTTATATTTTCTTGTAATAACATTTGTGATGTCCCGATTTCCAGTCTCCCCCATTTGATATTTGTTTGTAATAATATTTGTGATGTCCCCATTTCAAGTCTCCTCCCCTCCCCCCCCTCCGATTTGGGTACTAGGATGTTTCCAGTCTCCCCCTACCCCCCGCCCCCTCCCCACCAATTCGGTACCGGGAGCCCCCCCACCGATTTGGTACTGTATTTTGGTTTTTAAATTTATAGTTTTAATTGTATCAATTGTTATATCAGGTACAAAAAAAATATTATAATTGACATTTATGATTTTTTTTATTTATTGCATTATCAGTGGCGGAAATTTCCTTCGTTGAATTAATTTATTTTAATTTAATTTTTATTTCAGCAACGGAATATTCCGCCGGTGAAATAAAAATTTAATTAAAATAAATTAACTCAGCGACGAAAATTTTTGTCGCTGATTTAATTTATTTTAATTAATTTTTTATTTCACCGGCGAAATATTCCGTCGCTGAAATAAAAATAAATTAACTCAGCGACGAAAATTTCCGCCGCTGTTTTAATTATTTTAATTAAATTTTTATTTCAGCGATGAAATATTCTGCCGGTAAAATAAAAATTTAATTAAAATAAATTAAATCAGCGGCGGAAATTTCCGTCGCTGAAATTATAATTTAATTAAATTAAATGACATCAGCGACGGAAACTTCCGCCGGTGAACACTGGCGGAATACGATTTCCATCGGTGTGCACCGACAAAAATTGGACTGCCGGATCGCTGCGACGGGATGCCAGTGACGGACCACCGACGGAATAATTCCGCCGGTGGATGAGCTTTAGCGACGGAATTGCTTCTTTAGCAGCGGAATATTTCGCCACTAAAACACGTTTTTCTGGTAGTGGCAATAATTGTGTAAATGGATAAGATAATAAAAAAATCCACTTCAACACATCTAGGCCGTCAGTTAGATTACGTTCAATCTAAACCACGCACTCCAAAATATCTAGCAATAATTGTGTAAATGGATAAGATAATAAAAAAAATCATCTTCAACACATCTAGGCCGTTAGTTAGATTATGTTCAATCTAAACCATCCGCTCAAAAATATCCAGAAATAATTGTGCAGATGGATAAGATAATATAAAATCTAGTTCAACACATATTAGATTTCGTCTACTCTAAACCATCTGATCATTTTCAAATATTCTATAAATACCATATCATAGTTCTATCAAAATTCACTCCAAAACATTTCTTTTCCTCTAGCTATCTTCCTATTCATCTTTAAATGGCTTCAAAATTAAGGAGTGGTTCTTACATTTCTGATGAGGATGAACACTTATGTGTTGTTTATTCTGATATTTCTCATAATCCAATCATAGGTATCAACCAGTCGAAAGATCGATTTTGGTCTAGAATTTAGGCAGAATATAATGCAACAAAGAAAGAGTTCATGCAAGTGCAAAATCAAAGATATTTGCAATATCGTATGACTATCATCCTTAGAGCCGTTGGAAAATTAAGGGGTCCTATTCGACAGGTTGAAAATTTGAATCGTAGCGGTACTTCAGAAGAGGATATAGTGAGTACTTACAAACTTTTGTTTCACTAGTAAATCTCATTTTTTATATTATTATTTTTTATATTATTATTTTTTATTTATGATTGTTGCTCATTACTTGCTGCAGTATATTTAATCGAAGAGACTGTTATTGCAAGATGAAGAATTTAAGAAAGGCTACAAGTTAATTTGATCATGTATGGCCGATAATGAAAGATCTTGAAAATTTTGCACCAAATCATGGTGATAGTTCATCACACCAAAATTCACAAGTACATGAGACTCCCACATCGTCGTCATCTTCTGGTATGCCATCATTTTCTATCAATTTAAGTGATGATATTAGTCCTACTCCTACTTCATCTCAAAGACCTATTGGTGTCAAAAAGGCAAAATTAAAGAGAAAACAAAATAATGAGACCATATCAACTATCGATTCACTAACAAGTAAAACTTATGAAATGGTGGAAGTGATGAAAAGGAAAAATGAAATAAGGGAAATGTGTTGTGAACATAAAATAATGATGATAGACATTAACACTGTTATGGACCGAGTTGCACGAGCGTATATTGAACGTGAACGGTCACGAATTATGCAGAAAAGGGTGACCAACATAACTTCCAAAGTTCAAACAATACGAATATGTTTGGAGGCTACTTTCAAAATACTGGACCGTCCGGTAACAATCTATCAGATTATTAAAAACAATTATATGTACGTGTTATTTTTATTTTTATTTCATGTTATTATTTTGTATTTGTATTATTTTTATTTGTATTGTAATATGTTTTATACGTATGTGAGTTTGTCTTATTAAATTTTGTTATAAATTTTTGTCAACATATTTTGAAGTTTTTTATTTCTAAAATTAATGATGCAAATAACTTTTAAAAAAATACAAATACAAATACAAATATTAAATTAAATAATATATACTATCTCTATCTCAAAATAAATGTACAGAATGTATTCAAAATTAATTTGTTAAAATTTTAATTTCACAAAGATTAAAAGCATGAAGGGAGAAAGAAGTAAACACTTTTAATTTCAAAAAGATTAAAAAAGGGGGGAGAAGGATAGCACAGTGCCAGGTTGCGCCAAATTTGGCGCAAGGAAACGGGCTCTTCAAATTGGCGTAGGAGATGGCGCATTTGTTGGAGGAGATTCTTGCGCTAAATTGGTGCAATTTTGGAGCTTTGAAGATCTGTTGGAGATGGCCTCAAACACTTTCTATCACACTCTCAAATCAAAATCAAGTCTTTCGTAGACAAAGTAAGCACACCATTCCCTTGATCTAGGTAAAGATATTCCTCTCTTTTAAATCTCTTAAAATGTAATGTTAACATGTAAAAGTGTTTGAGGTCTAGCTATTTGTGAGCTTGACCTTCATATGTGAATGGATGTTATCTTTCTTATTATTGTCACCACTTGTAAAGCTCCATTGTCATTTAGATATGTGTATGGACATGTTGTTAATGTCTTAGAGCAAGTATGCATGGCTTGGGGTGATTTTCAAAGATCTAGCATGTGTTTTCTCACAAACCCCCAAATTTGTCGAAGGTGCTTTCTTAATGTTCTAAATATCATTGAATCATGACTAGACCAATAACGAACACGTTTTTGCATCCTCCACATGTATATAATCTCACATGACAAGTTAGATGCTCATGCTCCTTGATTTGGTTGAGTTTTGGTGATGATTTTCAACATGAACTGTTGTTATCTAGGAACTTTGCTCACTGACCACACTGCCTTATTACATGATTATCTCACTCAAACCTAAATGTATTTGGATGATTCAAAGTTTATATGCTATCTAACTCAAATATTAAAACAAGCATACCTACTTGATTTTTTGTACTATGGAAAGATCTCCGTTCCATTTTTGTTTTAAAGGGCTTACTCCCAGATTGTCAGAAACTCTGTTTTGAACTCAAAATGTCAGAGACCTTTTAGACCGGTGAAACACATTATTTTGACTTGGTATTTGGCATGATTCATTTTAATAATGTGTAAAACAAATTCAATGTTTAAGTGTTTTGCTTGATTCCCATGATTAAGTGCTCTGCTTTGTCGATCTTCAGGGACCATGCTCTATTTTACTTTTTCTAGCAGATTTGTGCTGTGTTCTAATGGTCTTTTTAGCATGAAATAATAGCCCTAAAATCAATATAAGATCATGAAATATGTTTGATGTGTTGGGAATCCATACCTATGGTTTCTTTCCGGATAGACACATTTTTGACTAAGTTGTGCAGCTCCGAGTGGGACAACAGTCCCAAAATCCCGCAGAAATGCATTTTGAGTGTTTGATATTTGTGGGATTTATTTTTCCAGTTTGTACATAATTGTATAATGATCCCCCATCTAACTAATACCATCCCTTACATGTTTTACTTATCAAGTTTGTGTGTTTAAATTATTTCGAAAACCGAATGGGAGTCCACCTAAACCGACTCTCGTTTGTGTATTTAAACGAACACACCTAGACACTGAGGACTCTTACGTTCATAAATCTCACTACTTTTGTTAAAGCACATGCAAGTCAACTAAAATCAACCTAGGAAGGCGTGCATGCTAGAGACTGAGAGGGCGAGTAGGGTGCGTAAAATAATAAAATGAGGACTCTTACGTACATAAATCTCACTACGTTCATTTTCCTAAATAATAAAATGAGGTGGTAACTCTTGCATTTTCAAAACTTTAAGGGTACCATTTTGATAAACCGAGTACATTCGATGCATATTAGCACGAGAGAAACTCGATGTTTTGCGCAACGTCGAGGATTTCCCATCTCGTTCCATTTGTATGGCGGGACGGGATGTCTCGATGGTACAATCCAAAATTAACGACTCTGACCACACACGTCCGTACGAATCAGGTTCAATTTCTTCTTTGCACGCCAAGCTCCACCCTTCGAAAAATATTGACGATGATGTTTCCTAAGTGCACATCCTTCACAAACTTCATGAACCTCCTCAATTTTTGGAAGACTTTGAATCGTGTTCTTTTGTTGAAGCATCTTGATGAAGTGAAAATTTAAGTGCCTAAGTCTCTTATGTCACAACCACGAATACTCGCTCAACAATGTGAACTTTTAAGGCTATATTCCCACCATGTTATCCTTGAAATTCACTGAATATCCATGCTCTATAAGATGCCCCACACTCACAAATTTTGATTCGACTCCGAAACAAGTAATTAACACATCATGAATGTACTTGGATCCCATCTTTCACTACCAGAAACTGTGTCTTTAGCGACGGAATTATCAGCGACGGAATCACTCCGTCGCTATATAGCGACGGAAATTATGCTTTAGCGACGGAATAAATTTGGCGTCGATATTACCGACGGAATTTCATTCCGTCGCTGGGTTTCGTCGCTAAAAATGAATATTCGTCGAATATTAGTTTCATTACCGCCACTAAATTGGCGCCTAGATTACCGACGAAATTTTCCGTCGGTATTGATTTTTAAGCGGCCGAATTATTCCGTAGGTGGTAATTAAATATTTTTTATTTTTTAGTTTAACCAGCGACGGAATAATTCCGTCGGTGATAATATATATATTTTTTAATTAATCAGCGACTGAATATTTTCGTCGGTGATAATATAATTTTTTTTAATTTTTTTTAATTTTTTAGCGGCGGAATAATTCCGTCGGTGATAATATAATTTTTTTTTATTTTTTTTTAATTTTTCAGCGACGGAATAATTCCGTTGGTGATAATATAATTTTTTTAAATTTTTTAGCGACGGAATAATTTCGTCGGTGATAATATAATTTTGTTTTTAAATTTTTTTAATTTTTCAGCGATGGAATAATTCCGTCGGTGATAATATAATTTTTTTTTAAAAAAAATTTTAGCGACGGAATAATTTCGTTAGTGATAATATAATTTTGTTTTTTAATTTTTTTAATTTGTCAGCGACTAAATATTTCTGTCGGTGATAATATAATTTTTTTTTAAAATTTTTTTAATTTTTTAGCGACGGAATAATTCTGTCGGTGATAATATAGTTTTGTTTTTTAATTTTTTAATTTTTCAGCGATGAAATATTTCCGTCGGTGATAATATAATTTTTTTTAAAAAATATAATTTTTCAGCGACAGAATAATTCCTTCGGTGATAATATAATTTTGTTTTTAATTTTTTTTTAATTTTTCAGCGACAGAATAATTCCGTCGGCGATAATATAATTTTGTTTTTAATTTTTTTTAAAAAAACCACTAATTAACAAAGTCTAAAATATTATTTCCTAGTGAATAAAAAATTAAATTAAATAAAATAAATAAATATAGGATAGTCCGTCCCTCTTTTCTTCTATATACTTTCATTTATTTAGTATTTTTATATCTTTTTTTATATAACTTTTTCTAAAAAAACCACTAATTAACAAACGCTAAAATATTATTTTCTAGTCAATAAAAAAATTTAAAAAAAATAAAAAATAAATATAGGGTAGTCCGTCCCTCTTTTGACTTTTATTCTATTTACTTTCATTTGTTTAGTTTTTTTCTATCTATAACTTTTTCTAAAAAACCACTAATTAACAAAGGCTAAAATATTATTTTCTAGTCAATAAAAAATTTAAAAAAAATAAAAAATAAATATAGTGTAGTCCGTCCCTCTTTTGAATTTTCTTCTATATACTTTCATTTATTTAGTTTTTTCCTATCTTTTTTATATACCTTTTTTTTTTTAAAAAAAACACTAATTAACAAAGGCTAAAATATTATTTTCTAGTCAATAAAAAATTTTAAAAAAAGATAAAAAATAAATATAGGGTAGTCCATCCCTCTTTTAACTTTTCTTCTATATACTTTCATTTGTTTAGTTTTTTTCTATCTTTTTTTATATAATTTTTTCTAAAAAAAACCACTAATTAACAAAGGATAAATTATTATTTTCTAGTCAATATATTTTTTTTTTAAAAAAAATAAAAAATAAATATAGGGTAGTCCGTCCCTCTTTTGACTTTTCTTCTATATACTTTCATTTGTTTAGTTTTTTTCTATCTTTTTTGTATAACTTTTTTAAAAAAACCACTAATTAACAAAGTCTAAAATATTATTTCCTAGTGAATAAAAACTTAAAAAAAATAAAATAAATAAATATAAGGTAGTCCGTCCCTCTTTTCTTCTATATACTTTCATTTATTTAGGTATAAGGTATAGTATATAGGGTATAGAGTGTAGGGTGTAGGGTATATGGTATATGGTATATGGTATAGAGTGTAGGGTATAGGGAATATATATGGTATAAGGTATAGAGTGTAGGGTGTAGGGTGTAGGGTGTAGGGTGTAGGGTATATGGTATATGGTATAGAGTGTAGGGTATATGGTATAGTATATATGGTATAGGGTATAGTATATAGGGTATATAGTATAGGGTATAGGGTATAGTATATAGGGTATAGGGTATAGGGTTTAGGGTATAGGGTATATGGTATAGGGTATAGAGTATAGGGTATAAGGTATAGGGTATAGTATATAAAGTTTAGGGTATATGGTTTAGTATATAGGGTATAGGGTATAGTATATAGGATATAGAGTGTAGGGTATAGGGTATAGTATATAGGGTATAGAGTATATGGTATAGTATATAGTGTATAGGATATAGTGTATAGGATATACGGTATAGAGTTGTAGTGTAAAGGGTATATGGTATAGAGTGTAGGGTATAGGGTATAGTATATAGGGTATAGGGTATAGAGTGTAGGGTATAGGGTGTAGGGTATAGGGTATATTATATAGGGTATATATAGAGTATAGAGTGTAGGGTATAGGGTATATGGTATAGTATACTCCCTCCGTTTCGGCCGAAAAGCCACAAATTTCCCTTTTGGGTGTCCCATTTAAAATGGAACTTTCCCACAAAGAAAAGTTTTTATTACTATTCCACCCACTCATTCTCTCTCCTACTTTACTTTTACACTCACAACATTCTCTCTCCTAAGTATTCCTCCCACTCATTCTCTCTCCTATTTAATTTTTCATACTCACAATATTTACACTTTTTCTCTTTCCTACATCACTTTTCTTAATTTGCGTGCGAGGCACAAACTTTGCCTTTTGGGCCGGGACGGAGGGAGTATAGGGTATAGAGTATAGGGTATAGGGTTTAGAGTTTAGGATATAGGGTATACTCCCTCCGCCCCGGCCGAAAAGGCACAAATTTCTTTTTTGGGTGTCCCATTTAAAAAGGCACAGTCCCAAAAAGGAAAGTTTTTATTACTATTCCACCCACTCATTCTCTCTTCTACTTTACTTTTACACTCACAACATTCTCTCTCCTAACTATTCCTCCCACTCATTCTCTCTCCTATTTAATTTTTCATACTCACAACATTTAAACTTTTTCTCTTTCCCACATCACTTTCCTTAATTTGCGTGTGAGGTTGGTTTTGTGCCTTTTGGGCTGGGACGGAGGGAGTATGATATAGGGTATAGGGTATAGAGTATAGGGTATAGGTTTTTTTTTTTTTTTAAGAACCAGGACGTCACCTGGAAACTTTTATTGATGAAAGAAAAATATTACATCAATGAACGGGTATTAAAATGCCCACTTCTAAAACCAACGTAATTATTATACGAACCATTCTATCCCATATCTCAATCATCATGCCAAGGCCAATCTTCCAGCCAAGCTCAGGCCACCAAGCCACGTTGCAAGCCATAGGGTATAGGGTTTAGGGTATAGGGTATAGGGTTTAGAGTTTAGGGTTTAAGGTTTAGGGTTTAGGGTTTAGGGTATATGGTATATGATATAGGGTATAGGGTATATGGTTTAGGGTTTTAGGGTTTTAGGGTTTAGGGTATAGAAATTAACTAAATAAATGAGGGATAGACAATATCCTTCACTATGAGTATTTTTTTTTAATTTTTTTTAATAGAGATAAATGTTTAGACTTTTTTTAGTAAGAAAGTTTTTTTCAAACAAAAAAATATTTAAAAAGGATGTAAATATTTTAGATAACTTTTTGTAAATTTCAGTAATAAAAAAAGTCTAAAATATTTTTTCCTAGTCAATAAAAAATAATAAAAATTACTAATTATTATTAGTACTATTATTAATATTATTAATGTTTATATAATTAATATTAATATTAATTAATTAATCAATTATATAATTAATAGTTCATTAATAAATATTATTATTATTGATATTAGGCATAATATTATTTTATAGTTTAAATTATTATTATTATTAATTATTTTTTATATCAATTATTATTATGTTATTACTTAATATTATTGTAGTACTAAGCATTTACATTTATTATACAATTATTATTATTAAATAATTTTATTAGATTTTAAATGAATTAAATATTTTTTCAAAAAAAGACTAAGTATCATTATTATCATTTATTATTAAGTCATTGTCTTTCACATGAATCTCCATCTAAGCCATTAATAATAACACATCACTACTACATTTCTTTCTGACCTAATGTAATGCATCTAATGCAATGACAGAGCTAATGTAACACATCTAATGCAACGCCAGAGCTAATGTAACGAGTCTAATGCGACGACGGAGCTAATGTAACGGCTAATGCAACGACAGAGGTAATGTAACGCATCTAATGCAACGACAGAGCTAATGTAACACATCTAACGCAACGCCAGAGCTAATGTAACGAGTCTAATGCAACGATAGAGCTAATATAACGGCACATTTTGATTAATGCAACGACTTTGATCTCAGCGTTACATTAGATTTTTTTGCGTTACATTAGATTTTTCTAATGTAACGGCTAAATTACTAATGCAACGCCGAAATAATTCCCTCTTTTTTTTTAAGGCGGGCTAATATACCCTATGCCCTATGCCATATACCCTATGCCCTATGCCCTATACCCTATACCCTATACCCTGCCCTATGCTTTATGCTCTATACCCTATACCATATATCATATACCCTATACCCTGTACCCTATAGGGTATACCCTATACCCTATGCCCTGTACCCTATAGGGTATACCCTATGCCCTATGCCCTATATCCTATAGGGTATACCCTATACCCTATACCTTATACCCTATACCATATACCCTATGCCCTATACCTTATACCCTATGCCCTATAGGGTATACCCTATAGGGTATAAGATATAAGGTATATGATATACCCTATAGGGTATATGGTATAAGGTATAGGGTATACCCTATAGGGTATAGGGTATAAGGTATAGGGTATAGGGTATACCCTATAGGGTATAGGGTATACCCTATAGGATATAGGGTATAGGGTATATCCTCACTACAAGGAAAATCGATTTTAGCTACGGCAAATTTTGTAGCTAAAATGAAGATTCTGTAGCTAAATCGTGTTTAGAGACGAATTTATTCCGTAGCTATTCCGTGGGTGCAGGTTCGTCGCTAAATTGTCCGTCGCTATTTTGTAGCTATTTTAGAGACGGATTTGTTCGTCTCTAATTTAGAGACAGATATAGCCGTCTCTAAATTAGAGACAGATATGCCCGTCTCTAAATTAGAGACAGATATGTCCGTCTCTAAATTAGCTAAATATATGTACGTCGACGGATTAGCGACAGATTTTCCGTCTCTATTTAATTTGTCATTTTATTTTCGAACCATTTTAGCGACGGATATTTCCGTCGCTAAATTGATATATTTTTTTAAAAAAATTATACTCCCTCCGTCCCACCTTAGTGTAGACTTCTTTCCTTTTTCGTCCGTCCCACCTTAGTGTAGACTGTCAAAATTAGAAAGTTTTTTTTTATTTTCCCTTTCCCACCCACTCATTCTCTCTCTTCATTTTTCACCATACAATTTATTCAACCAACCTACTATTCACTCCACTCATTCTCTCTCTTCATTTTCTACCACACATTTTCATTATCCTAATAATATTCCTTAGTTATTGTGCCCACCACCTTAGTCTACACTAAGGTGGGACGGAGGGAGTATATATATTTAAAAATATATATTAATATATTTTAAATATATATATATATTTAATATATATTAATATATATTTTTAAATATATATTAAATCAATCCCTTAACTTTTCTTATTTTCAAATCAGTCCCTTAATTTTTATTAATCTCAAATCAGTCCTTGATATTTCATAGTTACATTTTGATATCCTAAACTTCTTTTATACTAATATTAGTCCTCACAAACTTCCACCATTAAATAAACTAACAAGAGTTAAATATTTAACGAAATGTTCAATAAACCCCACTTCCAATTTCATACTTCCACCACCACCAACCACCCTACCACCGTCTCAATCACCGACGCCACCATCTCCAGATTCACCACCATCACTAAAAACACCACCAAAAAACCAAGCCCAACAATGGAAAACAAATCGAAAAACAGATCAAACAAAGAAACAAATCAAAAAACAGATCAATCAAATCGAAAATCGAAAATCGAAAAACAGAGACTAAAAAACCAAACCCAATTTCATACTTCGTTGTTGTGTTAAAGTTTGCTTTAGTCGCCGGATCTGCCCCTCTTCTCCACCTGCTCCTCGATTGGCTCCTACCGAGGTTCGACAAAGACTAAAAATGGAGAAAGAGAGAGAGTGATGGAGGGCGGAGGGTGACGGCGGCGAGAGGTGACGGTAGTGGTAGAGGCGTAAGGTGAAGAGATAATAGGGAATGGGGAGGCTGTTTTTGTTTGTTGAAGGGAGAGAAATAGAGAGAGTGACGGAGGGCGAAGGTGTATGTAGCTGTGATGGCATCGGCGACGACGGAGGATGAAGGAGACGGCGAGGGAGCTGAGGGAAATGAGAGAGAGAGAAAACGGTGCTCACTGCTCTGTAATTTCAAAATGAAGAGAGAGAGAGAGAGAGAGAGAGAGAGAGAGAGAGAGAGAGAGAGAGAGAGAGAAATGAGAAGAAAAATAGGGAGAGGGAGTAATTGGTTTTGTTTGAAATAATATGGTCCGTTTGATCGAAGGTATTGAACGGTCAGATTTTGCTTTGGCCCATAATCCGCGTGAAATTTTGAAATTCAATCAAACAATGCCACATCACATACTTATATTTATTTCACACTATATTATACGCTAACTAAAATATTTATGCCTAATATTAAGAATAATAATATTTATTATTAATAATATTTATTAATAAATTATTAATTATATAATTGATTAATTAATTAATATTAATATTGATTATATAAACAGTAATAATATTAATAATAGTATTAATAATAACTAGTAATTTTTATTATTTTTTATTGAATAGGAAAAATATTTTAGATTTTTTCTATTACTGAAATTTATAAAAAGTTATCTAAAATATTTACATGCTTTTATTTGATTTACCTAAAATTTTAGTTATAGTAGTATGCCTAATATCAAGAATAATAACATTATCATATAATTAGTAATAATACTTAATAATAAGACTAATAATGATGTTATTGTTAATTATTCAATTATATAATTGAATAATTGAATATATTAATAATTATTATTATATAATTAATAATATTAATAATAACTAGTAATAATACATAATATCAAAAATAATAATGTTATTAATTAACAATGATACTCGTTAATTTAATTATTTTAAATTTATTAATAACAATTTAATAAACCCTAAATCCTATACCCTATACCCTAAACCCTAAACCATAAACCCTAACCCTTATACATTATACCCTATACCCTAAATCCTATGCCGTAAACCCTATACCCTATACCCTAAATCCTATACCATATACCCTAAACCCTAAACCATAACCATATACCCTAACCCTTATATATTATACCCTAAACCCTATGCCCTAAACCATAAACCCTAAACCCTAAATCCTATACCCTAAACCCTAAATTCTATACCATATACCCTAAACCCTAAACTCTATACCCTAACCCCTAAACCCTAAATCCTATACCCTATACCCTAAATCATATACCCTATACCCTAAACCCTAAACCATAAACCCTATACGCTATACCCTATGCCCTAACTCTTATATATTATACCCTATACCCTAAATCTTATACCCTATACCCTAAATCCTATACCCTATACCCTAAACCCTAACCCCTAAACCCTAAATCCTATACCTTATACCCTAAACCATAAACCATAAACCCTATACCCTATACTCTATATCCTAAACCCTAAACCCTATACCCAAAACCCTAAATCCTATACCCAATACCCTAAATCCTAACCCCTAAACCCTAAATCCTATACCCTATACCTTAAATCTTATACCCTATACCCTAAACCCTAAATCCTAAACCCTATACCCTAACCCTTATACATTATACCCTATACCCCAACCCCTAAACCCTAAATCATATACCCTATACCCTTATATATTATACCCTAGACCCTTAACCCTAACCCCTAAACCCTAAATCCTATACCCTATACCCTAAATCCTAAACCCTAAATCCTATACTCTATACCCTATACCCTAACCCTTAATCATTATACCTTATACCCTAAACCCTTCACCCTATAAAAGAAAAGTCAAAAGAGGGACGGACTATCCTACATTTATTTTTTATTTTTTTTAAAAAAAATTTATTGACTAGAAAACAATATTTTAGCCTTTTTTAATTAGTGGTTTTTTTTTTATAAAAAGTTGTATAAAAAAAAGATAGAAAAAAATTAAACAAATGAAAGTATATAGAAGAAAAGTCAAAAGAGGGACGGACTACCCTATATTTATTTTTTATTTTTTTAAATTTTTTTTTATTGACTAGAAAATAATATTTTAGCCTTTTTTAATTAGTAGTTTTTTTAGAAAATGTTATATAAAAAAAGATAGAAAAAAATAAACAAATGAAAGTATATAGAAGAAAAGTCAAAAGAGGGACGGACTATCCTATATTTATTTTTTATTTTTTTAAATTTTTTATTGACTAGAAAATAATATTTTAGCCTTTGTTAATTTGTGGTTTTTTTTTTAGAAAAAGTTATATAAAAAAAGATAGAAAAAAACAAAACAAATGAAAGTATATAGAAGAAAAGTCAAAAGAGAGACAGACTACCCTATATTTATTTTTTATTTTTTAAATTTTTTTTTATTGACTAGAATTTTTTTTAGCCTTTGTTAATTAGTAGTTTTTTTAGAAAAAGTTATATAAAAAAATATAGAAAAAAACTAAACAAATGAAAGTATATAGAAGAAAAGTCAAAAGAGGAACGGACTACCCTATATTTATTTTTTTATTTTTTTAAATTTTTTTATATTTATTAGAAAAAAATATTTTATCCTTTTTTAATTAATGATTTTTTTAGAAAAAGTTATATAAAAAAATGATAGAAAAAAATTGAACAAATGAAAGTATATAGAAGAAAAGTCAAAAGAGGGACGGACTACCCTATATTTATTTTTATTTTTTTTAAATTTTTTATTGACTATAAAACAATATTTTAGCCTTTGTTAATTAGTGTTTTTTTTTTAGAAAAAGTTATATAAAAAAAGATAGAAAAAAACTAAACGAATGAAAGTATATAAAAGAAAAGTCAAAAGAGGGACGGACTACCCTATATTTATTTTTTATTTTTTTTTTTAAAATTATTGACTAGAAAACAATATTTTAGACTTTTTTTAATTAGTGGTGTTTTTAGAAAAAGTTATATAAAAAAAGATAGAAAAAAACTAAACAAATGAAAGTATAAAGAGAAAAAGTCAAAAGAGGGACGGACTACCCTATATTTATTTTTTATTTTTTTTTAAAATATTTTATTGACTAGAAAACAATATTTTAGCCATTGTTAATTAGTGTTTTTTTTAGAAAAAGTTATATAAAAAAAGATAGAAAAAAACTAAACAAATGAAAGTATATAGAAGAAAAGTCAAAAGAGGGACAGACTACCCTATATTTATTATTTATTTTTTTTTAAATTTTTATTGAGTAGAAAATAATATTTTAGCCTTTGTTAATTAGCGATTTTTTTAGAAAACGTTATATAAAAAAAGATAGAAAAAAACTAAACAAATAAAAGTATATAGAAGAAAAGTCAAAAGAGGGACGGACTACCCAATATTTATTTTTTATTGACTAGAAAATAATATTTTAGCCTTTGTTAATTAGTGTTTTTTTAGAAAAAGTTATATAAAAAAAGATAGAAAAAAATTAAACAAATGAAAGTATATAGAAGAAAAGTCAAAAGAGGGACAGACTACCCTATATTTATTTTTATTTTTATTAAATTTTTTATTGACTAGAAAATAATATTTTAGCCTTTGTTAATTAGTGTTTTTTTTTATAAAAAGTTATATAAAAAAAGATAGAAAAAAATTAAACAAATGAAAGTATATAGAAGAAAAGTCAAAAGAGGGATGGACTACCCTATATTTATTTTTTAATTTTTTTTTAAATTTTTTATTGAATAAAAAAATAATATTTTAGCCTTTGTTAATTAGTGATTTTTTTAGAAATAATTATATAAAAAAAGATAGAAAAAAACTAAACAAATGAAAGTATATTGAAGAAAAGTCAAAAGAGGGAAGGACTATCCTATATTTATTTTTATTTTAAATTATTTATTGACTTGAAAATAATATTTTAGCCTTTGTTAATTAGTTATTTTTTTTAGAAAAAGTTATATAAAAAAAGATAGAAAAAACTAAACAAATGAAAGTATATAGAAGAAAAGTCAAAAGAGGGACGGACTACCTATACTCCCTCCGTCCCGCTACAAACTGCACACTTTCCTCATTGGGCGTCCCATTACAAACTGCACACTTTCTAAAATGGCAAAGAATCTTTACTATTCCCTCCACTCATTCTCTCTCATACATTATTTTAATACTCACAACACCATTATAATTTACTATTCCCTCCACCCATTCTCTCTATTATTTTACTTTTACACTCACAACATTTATATCATTATTTTTTTCCTTAATTCCCGCGCAAACAGTAACCGTGCAGTTTGAAGCGGGACAGAGGGAGTATTTATTATTTATTTATTTTTTTAATTTTTTATTGACTAGAAAATAATATTTTAGCCTTTGTTAATTAGTGGTTTTTTTAGAGAAAGTTATATAAAAAAGATAGAAAAAAACTAAACAAATGAAAGTATATAGAAAAAAAGTCAAATTTAGAGACAGATACTAAATCTGTCTCTAAATTTTAGAGACAAATGTTGAATCTGTCACTAAATTAGAGGCATATTAAAAAATTGTCTCTAAATTAGAGACGGATTAAAATCTGTCTCTAATTTAGAGATAGATTCAACATCTGTCCCTAAAGTTTAGAGACAAATTTTATACCTGTCTCTATTTTAGAGACGGATTCTGAATCTGTCTCTAATTTAGAGACATATACAAAACCTGTCTCTAAAATTTAGAGACGAATGTTGAATCCGTCTCTAATTTAGAGACGAATTCTGAATCCGTCTCTAAATTAGAGACGGATTCGGAATCCGTCTCTAATTTTTGGGTCTGTCTCTAATTTGTCTCCGTCTCTAAATTAGAGACGGATGTTGAATCCGTCTCTAAATTAGAGACGGATTCTGAATCTGTCTCTAATTTTTGGGTCTGTCTCTAATCTGTCTTCAAATTAGCTACATACCGTCTCTATTTTCGGTTTTCCTTGTAGTGCCTATAGGGTATAGGGTATAGGGCATAGGGTATAGGGTATACCCTATAGGGTATAGGGTATACCCTATAGGGTATAGGGTATAGGGTATAGGACATAGGGCATAGGGTATAGGGTATAAGGTATAGGGTATAGGATATACCCTATAAGGTATAGAGTATACCCTATAGGGTATAATGTATAAGGTATAGGGTATACCCTATAGGGTATAGGGTATAGGGCATAAGGTATAGGGCATATGGTATAGGGTATACCGTATAGGGTATAGGGTATAGAGTGTAGGGTATAAGGTATAGGGTATACCCTATAGGGTATAGGGTATACCCTATAGGGTAGTCCGTCCCTCCTATTTTTCTTTTTTTGGAAGAACTAGGATGACACCTGGGAGCTTTTATTGATGATAGAAAAATTACATCAATGAGCGGGTATTAAAAAGCCCAACTCTAAATCCAAAATAATTAAAATGATACCCAAACTATCCCAAAAATGCCCATCCCAGACCAATTCCACAGGCCGAGCCATCATCCTATTTGCCCCAAAAAAAACCCAAGGCAATACTTCAGCTGGGCCCAATACAAACCTAGCAAAAGCCCACCAACAAGCCCAACCAACCAGCCCATGCAGCCATGGGAGCAGACGCTCCAAAGAAAGGGAGCGGACGCTCCCAATAAACAGAAACTCAGCGTTGAAACTGGCCTTAAGGGAATGACTCGCCCATCTTGGCACGACTCGTCCCACAAAGGCCACATCAGTGGCACGACAAGAACAACCTTCCGCAGAAAACCAAACAACAGCAATATAACTATTCAGCAACCTAAGACCCAATTGAAGTAAAGCCAATCTTTGACACCAACATCCAGGGGCGGAGCCAGGAATTGGCCGAGGGGGGGGGCAAGATTACACGGGGGTTCGGGGGCAGCGCCCCCGAAAATTTTTTTTCGGATCGGACAAGTAAAAAATGGGTCGGATCCATGAAATACAATGTATTTTAGTTAACAAAAATGATAAAAGTAAATAATTCAAAGAACAATTGAAATAATGTTGAAGTATTTAACGCAAACAATTTATCAAAATATATTACTCGTACAAAAAAGAAAATCAAATTTGCTAATTAAACTTGGGATAATAGGAAGAAAGACCAAAAACAAAACAAATGGGAAAAGCCTAACTAATTAATTAAGATTGAAAAAATGTGAGGAAATTAGGAGAAAGAGAAAAACAAAACTGTTAAGAGAAAGAATAGCAAAGATGGAAGACAAATAAAATTAATTGAAATGTAGGTAGCAGGGTTCGAACATGGACCAAAGGCTTTAACTTTACCCCTTCTACCGCTGAACTGCACCACTCACTGGTGCTAATCTTGAAGTTAATTATATATATACATATATAACAAAAATATGGGGGGGGGGCAAAAAAAAATTTTTTCCACTGCATTTCCGCCGCTGGGGGGGGGGCGAGTGCCCCCTCCTGCCCCCCTGGCTCCGCCCCTGCCAACATCCACCAAACCACCAACTATGGCCAAAATTCAGCTCCATATCAACATCTCTACACATAAATACCCACCATTAAACCACTAAACTCCATATAATCAACGTAGCAACTCGACACTTTTTAAAACACCAGCAATCCAAGTCCTAGCAAGACATTGCACATTGAACAGCTTTAAAATTCAGCAATGACCATGTATGTCGACCATTCACTGCTGAAAATCCATAGCCATCAAACAACCTGTTTTGTTGCCCCATGGTCCATCCTAGCAGCAAGAAGCCACCAAAACAAATCAAAAAACAACCAAAGTCGACCCCTGATTTTTGCCTTGATTTGACCTGGTGCTGCAAATCAAAACAAAGCAGAGGTGAATTACCAACTTGGCTGTGCACTTCATCTGCAGAGGAATCAAAACACCAGCAACATAAACTTCAGCAATCACAGCTGAAGCCTTGCCATTGTTGACATCAGTATTGCCCATAAATATCAACGTCTCTCTACATATATTCCTAAAACATCATACCTCAAGGCTTGAAGCACCTCCCCCGGCATCTCTCTAGCAGTGTCAAACCTCTTATTGTATTGATGAAAATGTGCAACTGCTGCCAATCTATCCGCCACGCCATTCACCTCCCTTAAAACATATCAGATACCAAAACCACCTAGTAAACGAGTGCATTCCCGAAGCTCATAAGAACATCGCCATGTACCCGAAAATCTACCTTGCAAAATCCCAACTGCCACTAAAGAATCAGACTCCGCCAGAACCGAAGCCAAATGAAGCTCCCGACACAAACGTAATCCATCCCTCAAAGCATAAATCTCCGCCTGCATGTTTGTGCCCAAACCATAGAAATTGGAAAAAGCACAGATGAAACCACCCCTCCTCCCGAGCACTCTCCATGAACCGAAGAACCATCCGTGTTGAGCGTATAACTGTAGTCACGCGAAGGTTCCCATCTCAACGATCTTACCTTCCTGCTCTTTACCTCCGCAACCCTTAAACCCAAATTTGATAAAATAATCCAGGCTTCCGCAGTTGGCCTTCCTTTGGGGACCAAATAAGCACACATATCCAATAATGCATGTTGGACCCCATCCATAATCGCCCCACACTCCATCTGCTTTCCACAAGCCCCAGCAGACGAAAAGCATAGTTCCCATTCGAACCAAACTCAACTGAGATCTTTTAGACTGACCTCCACACCACATTACCCCAAAGATGATGGAAATCCACATACTGAAACCAAATCCCAAAGAAAGAAGCCCAGTGCTGCCATAATGACCTAGCCATCTTCGAGTGTATAAATAAATGATCCAACGTCTCCCTGTTGTTACTGGAAGGGCAACAAACACACCGAGGTGGGATGTTGAAACCCCTCTCCTCCAATCTAGCGTCCATCGGGAGGCCATTATGCATTAATCTCCACCAAAACCCGCTGATTTTGGTTGGAATGTGCTTGTTCCAAATTTTGGCTCCCCAATCCACCAAAGGATTCCGAATACGATGATGTTCCAACCAAGCCGCGGTTTCAAACACCCCCGACTTAGTCAATGTAAACACCACCCTATCCTCCTATCCATAGCAATCCTTACCCTGCGAATAGTATCATGCAAGTGGTTCGGAATGAAATCCCATAGATCATCAATAATCCTTAAACCATCTCGAACCGTGAGATTATGATCCTTTGGACTCGGACCCCATAACCGATCACCACACCAATCATCACTCCAAAATTGCACATCCCCACGGCCTATGATCCACCTACGATAAGCCTCCAACTGGGGTTACAGAGAAGCAGCAGCCTTCCATGCATGAGAACTAGAGTCCGCCCACCTCAAGTAATACTTCTCCCTAATAAAGCGAGACCAAAGAGAATTTCCATGGCAAGCAACCCATGCCAACTTTGCTAATAGAGCATTATTGACATCCCCCATCGATCTCACCCCCAAGCCTCCTTCTTGAATAGGCTTACAAACCTCATTCCAAGCAACCCATTGGGTACGCTTCTCACCCCCACTACTACATAAGAAATTAGCCAACATCCCCTCAATCTTTCTTATTACCCCCTTCAACACTTTCAGCACTCCCATAGAATAAATAGGGATGCTACTCAACACGGATTTGATTAAAATCAGTTTACCCCCAAAAGATAACAGTCTGGCCTTCCATCCACTTATCCTCTTCATCACCTTCTGCTCTAGCTCTGCAAAATGGACCCTCAACGTCCTTCCTTTGAACAAAGGAATACCAAGATACTTCAGCGGGAACTGCTGGTAGGTGCAACCCGACCAACGCCGGATGTTCTCCACCTCAAAATTACGCATTTTCTTGCATACATAGAATCCGCTTTTTTCAAGGCTTATAAGCTGCCCCGAAGCCCTTTCATACATCGTCAAAACACCCCTTAATCCCTCAATCGAACTCCTCCTTCCATTACAAAAAGCAACATGTCATCCGCATACAACAAATGGGTGATAGGAAAACCACCCCAGCCATGCAAATACGGAAGGAAAACATTATTTGCCACTGCTTTGTGCAATGCCCGAGACAAGACCTCTTGAGCAATAATAAACAAAAGGGGCGATAGAAGATCCCCTAGTTTCACCCCACGGGAAGAAGCAAAAAAACCATAAGAAATACCACCCATTCGAACCGAGTACCAGTTTCCCTGAACCAATCTCCAAATCAAATCCGGACACCCATCACTGAAACCGAAAGAAGTCAAAGCACGAAACAGGAAGTCCCACTCCAATCGATCATATGCCTTAGACATATCTAACTTGAACAATACATTGCCCCCCGTAACTTTCTGATCAATCCGATGCACCAACTCGTGAGCCAAAGCCATGTTTTCTTGAATACCCCGGCCTTTAATGAATCCCGTTTGCTCCGGGGAAATCACCTTAGGAATCACCAAAGACAAACGGATCGTCAGGATCTTTGAGATAACCTTGTTCATGAAAGTGGACAAGCTTATCGGACGCAAATCCTTAAATCCCGCTGGTTTATCAACCTTGGGAATCAACACTAAAACATTAGAAGAAAGCCCCCTTGGCAGCTCCATCCCCTTATAGAATGCCTGCACCACGGTCACTACATCAGCCTTAATAATAGGCCAGCAACCCCTAAAAAAGTGACCCGTAAAACCATCCACCCCTGGAGCACTGTCTGCATTCAAGGACTTAACAGCTTCCCATATCTCCTTCTTTTCCGGAATAGCAGTGATGGACATATTATCCTCCATAGATAAAGCACCATCAATACCATATATAAATCATCATCAATAACATGAGGAATCGATCTAAACATATCCTCAAAGAAAGCTGCCCAGAGATTACCCAACACCGCCTCATTATCGCACCAAGACCCATCCGACATTTGAAGTTTGAAAGAATTCATCCGTCTCCTCTCTTTAATGCTTGCATGGAAAAAAGCAGAATTTCTATCCCCATCTTTAATCCACAACTGCCTCGACTGCTGCTGCTTCATATCATACTCCCAACGCAGAGGCTGACACAATTCCACCTGTTTCTGCTTGAGATTAAGAGCTACAGAATCATCCCAACCCTGCTGCAACTGAACATCCAATGCCATAATCCCATCCCGAATCCCATCAATTTTTCTAAAAATATTTCCAAAAACCTCCCAATTCCATTGTCTAAGAGCCTTTCGCAGAGCATGTAATTTCCTATGGAGTTTTTCCAAAGGATTACCCCCGGTCCAACGACCCCAAACTTCTTTCACAAAACTCTAAAAACCATGATGATCAAACCACATTTTCATAAATTTAAAAATGTACCTTGGTTTGGAAATCTCCGAAAAGCTTACCTTTAGAGGCGAATGATCCGACATATCCCTAGGCAAATGAGTAACCGTGACAAGTCCGTGCTTCGCAAGAAAAGCCCCGTTTACCAAAACCCTATCCAAACGTTGCCATATACGAGTTGATCCGTCATGCCCATTACACCACGTGTATATGCTACCTTCAAAGTCCACTTCAGAAACACCCGCATCAACCATATAAGAATTAAACTCATCCATACCTAAGAAATCCCAGCCATTACCTCCCAATTTCTCAGACGGCTGCGATATTATATTAAAATCACCCCCTACAAGCCAAGGGACATCAAACTGAACAGAAATATCTATTAGCTCAATCCACAAAGCTTGCCTCTTAACCCGATCACAACTCGCATAGACAAATGAAAGAATACCGTACTCATCCCCACTACAAGTAACACGCACTGTAATCTGCTGTCTCGAACTACTTACCATGTCCATATCAAACCCCGAGCTCCACAACACCCAAATGTGCGTATTGACCGGATTCCCATGCAAAAAATTATTAAACCCCAACTGCCTCGCAATCCTTGCAAGTCTATCCCCCATGAGCTTGGGTTCTAAAATTGCAAGACACCATGGCTTATGCTTGGCAACCAATAATTTCAAAACGTCCATAGTTCCCACGTTCCCAACCCCTCTAGCATTCCAAATTAGAACAGTCATTGAGAAACTTTTGATTTAGAAGACACCCCCTTACGCTTACTCTGGGTTCTTCGAGGAGACACCTTTTGCTGCACGTTTTTAACACCCTCTTGCCCTGCTCTATTCTCTGCCACAAAAGAGGAATCCTGCGAATCCTCCTCCCCAACCGAAGAAGAAACCTCCTCATTAGAACAATCAACATCTCTCCCCTTATCAGAACTTCCACAGGAACAATCTTGTTATTTGGTTCCCCATCCTTCATAATCTCTATATCACCTGTTTCAAACTCCCCATTCTCAACCGTAACATCTTTGTCAACCCCATTTGGAGCTAATACATGCTCTCTATCCATCTCAATTTCACCATCTTCCACCATTATTACATTCCTTGAAGGCTCAGTCGATGGCACTATACCCCCCAAATAACAATACCCAGTTTCAACTTCCTTATTCACCTCCTCCATACTAGAAGACAAAGACGCCTCCGTATTCAAAAGACAATGTTCCCCATTTACCCCCTCTCCATCATTCTCCTCCAATACTGAGAAAGTATTCGAAGTATGGACACCCTTAGCCTTATCAACATTCCCCTCCTTACCAAGTATAGTTACTTTACCAAAAGTCAAATTTTTTGAATTTACCTTATCAGCAACTTGATTGGTAGATGGTCCCACATCCCCCTTACGAGGCACAACAGGATGATTTTCTTCCACCATCCTCCCTTTCCCCTTCACTTGCCAAGCCTTTTGTTGAGACTTTTTAACCTCCCCATTATCAGTCACCTTTATCACCTCCTTGCGACCTTGTATCTGATTAGGCTCTTTCTGCCTCGCTTGATCACCCTTAGGTCGTATCTTTCCTTTCCTGTATGAACCCTTATTATGACCCAACAGCCCACAACCCTCACAAAAAGCTACATTGCCTTCGAACTCCACTTCCTGCATGAAGGCATTCTCTTTTGACGTTCCCAAAAAAATATGGGATGGAAGGGGCTTAGAAACATCAACTTCAACACACAAACGAGCAAAACCGTGATGTGTTAACCCAGTAGTCCTATCATCTGCCTTCAAAAATGTCCCGAGCATATTTCCAATATTTTTCATAAACGCATACCAATGCAAAGGTAAATTTGGCAAATGAACCCATACCGCAATACATGGGTTATCAACCGTGAAATCAAAATTCGGTGTCCAACGAAAACAACGAAAATTACTATTAGCAATGACATTATATTCCCTGGCTAAAGCTCTAGTAATCATCTTGACTTAACATATAAACAAGAACATGTCTAGGATCTAACAAACCAACATTAAATTTTTCATTCAAACCCCAAACTTGCCTAATGTGATTGAAAATTACCTTCAGCTGTGGTCTACCCGCAGAAAATTTCAACACCAAAGTATACTTCAGACGATCCACTGCCGCTTGGACTTCTCTATCTGTAAGAATCAACGCATTAGCACCATCAACCTTCGCTGTAGGTCTAATTGGGGCATCCAACCCTTCAAACGGGTTCAAAAACGTTCCGTCCACCCCACGATCACCCTTCACTACTGCTGAATATGATATGGGTGCTCCAAAACCGCCTCTCTCCCCTTGCACCTCCATAACAGCAGAAGAAACCCTAGGCTGCTCACCGCCCACCTTGATAGAATGCAATACCTCCTTCTCCATTAATGGAGGGTTCGGCCCAATAGATCCCATCTCCTGCTGAAAATCACACCCTACACAATTCCCCAACGCAGAAGGATCGCCCCCTGCAGACCAGACGCCGGCATGCAGATCGCCGGCCAAAAATAAAGGCCAAAACGGCCGGAAAAAGCTTGCCCAGAAAATCTCCCGTGTCGCCCTCAAAAATTTAACTCCCAACAAAGGGGAGGGGTTTTTTTTTTGCCCACTATTAAATTTTTTCAACCTAGTTGCATTCTGCAGGGTTCGAACTCTGGACCTCTCAGAGGAAGCCACACACTCTTACCAACTGAACTGATGCCCCTTGGTTAAATTTAACTCCCAACAAAGGGGAGGGGTTTTTTTTGCCCACTATTAAATTTTTCAACTTAAGTTGCATTCTGCAGGGTTCGAACTCTGGACCTTTCAGAGGAAGCCACACACTCTTACCAACTGAACTGATGCCCCTTGGTAAATTTAACTCCCAACAAATTGGAGGGGTTTTTTTTTGCCCACTATTAAATTAATATACCTAGTTTCATTCTGCCAGGGTTCGAACACGAGACCTCCCGGAGGAAGTCGTAGGCTCTTACCAACTGAACTGATGCTCCTTGGTAAAAATTTAACTCCCAACAAAGGAAAGGGGTTTTCTTTTTGCCCACTATTAAATTTAATACCTAGTTGCATTCTACCAGAGCTCGAACACGGTACCTCCCAGAGGGAAGTCGTTCGCCCTTACAAATGAGATAAATATTTTAGACATTTTTTGGTAAGGAAGTTTTTTTTTTAAAAAAAATTATATAAAATAAGTTATAAATTAACTAAATATTTCTATCAATTATTACTTAGGTATATTAATATTTCTTAGAAGTTTAAATTATTAAATTAATGAGTATTATTATTAATTAATAACATTATTATTATTAATTATATAATAATAATTATTAATATATTCAATTATTTAATTGAATAATTAACAATAGCATCATTATTAGTATTATTATTAAGTATTATTACAAATAATTTTTAAAGAAATAAAAGTATATAATATAAAAATATTTCCTTTTTTGATATTATGTATTATTACTAGTTATTATTAATATTATTATTAAGTATTATTATTAATTATATAATAATAATTATATATTCAATTATTTAATTGAATAATTAACAATAACATCATTATTAGTATTATTATTAAGTATTATTACTAATAATTTTTAAAGAAATAAAAGTATATAATATAAAAACATTTACTTTTTTGATATTATGTATTATTACTAGTTATTATTAATATTATTATTAAGTATTATTATTAATTATATAATAATAATAATTATATATTTAATTATTTAATTGAATAATTAACAATAGCATCATTATTAGTATTATTATTAAGTATTATTACTAATAATTTTTAAAGAAATAAAAGTATATAATATAAAAACATTTACTTTTTTGATATTATGTATTATTACTAATTATTATTAATATTATGATTCATGTGGTTATTTGAGACCCAATAAAACAATGCCATGTGGCATTGTTTTATTGGGTCTCAAATAATCACGCGGATCATGAGCTAAACCAAATCCAACCAATCACACATTCAATCCAACGGTCCACAATTCTTCTAAACAAAACCAATAATTTCTCTCCCTATTTTTCTCCTCATTTCTCTCTCTTTATTTTCAGTAAGTAACAAACCCGTTTCTCTCTCTCTCATTTCCCTTCGGGCTCCGGCGTCACCCTCCGGCGTCTCCTTCAGCCTCCACCGTCACCCTCCGGCGCCACCACAGCCACATCACCTTCGCCCTCCGTCTCTCTCTCTCTTTCTCCATTTTCTTCGCCTCCTTCTTCAGCCTTCCCAGATCTTACGCCGCCGTCGCAATCGCCATTTCCTTCTCTCTCTGCGCCGCCGCCCCTCCACCTCCCCTACCGTCGCTCTAAAGCATCTACCTCGCTCCGGCAAGGCTCAACCATCTAGATCTACATGGATTCCGACGAACCCAAACTTATTCCATGGATTCCGACGAGCCCAAACATATTCCATGGGTTTCATTTCGATTTGTTATTGTATTTTGTGTTTTATTTCGATTTGTACAAACTTTTGTTTGATTTGTGGATGGTGGTGGATGGTGGTGGAGCAAAGTGTAACTTTTGAAAAATGTAAGGATTGATTTGAATATAAAAAAAGTTAAGTGACTGATTTGAGAAAAAAAAGTTAAGGGATTTATTTGAGAATAAATATATATATATATATATATATATATATATATATATATATATATATATATATATATATATATATATATATATATATATATATATATATATATATATATATATATATATATATATATATATATATATATATATATATATACATATACATATATATATATGTATATATATATATACATATACATATATATATACATATACATATATATATATGTATATATATATATATATGTATATATGTATATATATACATATATATATGTATATATGTATATATGTATATATGTATATATATACATATATATATGTATATATATATATATATGTATATATGTATACATATATATATGTATATATATATATATATGTATATATGTATACATATATATATATATATATATATATATATATATATATATGTATATATATATACATATATATGTATATATATATGTATATACATATACATATATATATATATATGTATATATATATGTATATACATATACATATATACATATATATGTATATATATATGTATATACATATACATATATACATATATATACATATATACATATATATATATATATACATATATACATATATATATATATATACGTATATATATATATATACATATATACATATATATATACGTATATATATACATATACATATATATATATATATATACATATACATATACATATATATATACATATATATTTATATTTATATATTTATAAATATAAATATAAATATAAATATATATATATATATATATATATAAATTTTAGGTACTCATCTACTTTTTGGCGTTACATTAGGTATTCAACTACTTTTTAAATTGGCGTTGTATTAGGTACTCATCTACTTTTTGGCGTTGCATTAGGTGTTCATATAGTTTTAAAATTGGCGTTGCATCAGGTATTTACCTGATGCAACGCCAAAGCTCTGGCGTTACATTAGCTTACTATGTCGTTGCATTAGACCTAATGCAACGCAAGAGAATGCAACAACCATTTGGCGTTACATTCACTACAAGAAAAATGGCTTTTCCCGGCACTTTTAATCCGGCACTTAATTTTGTGCCACCAATTTCCGGCACTTTTTTAATAAGTGCCATAAATTTCCGGCACTTTTCAAAATCTGCCACAAATATCCGGCACTTTTTTAGAAGTGCCGCTAATTTCCGGCACTTTTACAAAAGTGCCGCTAATTTTTCGGCACTTTTTTAAAAGTGCCGCTAATTTTCCGGCACTTTCTTAAAAGTGCCTCTAATTTTCTGGCACTTTCTTAAAAGTGCCGCTAAATTCTCGGCACTTTTGAAAAAGTGTCGCAAATTTTTTTGGCACTTTTGAAAAATTGCCGCAAGTTTTTCGGCACTTTCTTAAAAGTGCCGCTAGTTTTTCGGCACTTTTGAAAAATTGCCACAAGTTTTTCGACACTTTCTTAAAAGTGCCGCTAATTTTTCGGCACATTTTTAAAAGTGCCACGAAGTTTCGAAACTTTGTCGAAAGTGACGCTAGTTTCTTACAAATTTATATTTTGGTATAAATTTAATTCATTAAAAAAAGTAATGGGGATAGATAAAATACAATATTTAATATAAAAGAAACACACAAGGTTGAATAGAATTTATAAATGTGTTCAAAGAAACTTTTTATTAAATTTATACTACCTCCGGTCCAAAATAATTGTCGCTTTTTGGGTTCTCACAGATTTTAAGAAAAACAATTATTATTATGATTTAATGAAAAAACTAACAATTTTACCCATCTAAAAGTGACAGTTAATCGGAGAAAGTATATTTTACTTGTATTTTTCCTTTTTCTTTTTCCTTTTCCTTTTCCTTTTTATACTCATATTTGTAGGAATATATAATTCTTTTCCCGGTTAGAGTTTTTCCCAAATTTTATTTCCCGGTTAAAATTCCCTCCCACTTTTCCCCAATTCCTTCCTATTCTATTACGTACGTTTTCAATTGCCCAAAATCACGACCTAATCTACCCACACAAACCGCAAACACGCCGCTCATCTTCTCGCCATCGCCATCGCTCTCACTCTCTCTCCCGCAAACACACGCCGCTCTGTTCCCCGTTCTCTTCTTGCCATCGCCATCGCTCTCACTCTCTCTCTCCACTACTGCGATTTCTCGTGTTCCGGCGTCTCTTTCCCGGCAAAATTCTTGGTGCCGGCGTCTCCTTTTCGGCGAAATTCTTGGTGCCGGCGTCTCGTACGACGCCCAAAAAAATCTCCTACCCTCTCCGCCGAATTGAACAAGGTAATGATAAGCTTGAATTTATATATTGGTTAGATTATTGGTCGAAGTTCAATCAATGAATTATTTCAATAGAATGCAGAGGGTGTGTGCCATTCAGTTGACTTCGATGTCATTTATTGAAATTGAGATCATTGTATTGAGTTCTCGAGCCTGATTGTGCTTTATTCGTGATTCACGCTAGCTGCATGTTCTGAGGTAGTCAACTTCAGATCTAGGTTATCGTTTTCAAAATATTTAAACCAATTGATTAAAGAAAGAATCGGTTCTATATTTCTGTTACTGCAACTGGAACTCATTGCCTCGGATAAGCATGGTTCGTTTTAATCTAAGTTGTCCGTACGCATGATCTTCCAAGGCGGGGTACAGCAACCATGCCAAATGAACTTTGGTTTTATGTTTCTGTGCCTCAAAACACATTTTCGAACAAGTTTCTTTAGTATTGTGCTTTTGAACTGTATCTTAAAGTTGCTTATAGAACAAAAGTTAGCAAATATCTAAATCTCGTAAATTACATTTGACTTGTTATTTTATTAGAAAAAAGGGAGTAATTCTTGACTGTGTTTAACATAATTTTTAATACTCCCATCCGCCCCATAAAAATTAGTCCTTTTTTGAGATAAACATTGATTGAACTTCGACCAATAATCTTATGTTAATTTTTTTTTTATCTTAATGAAAATCTTAAAATTGTAATTGGTAGTATTTTTGATGTTGTATCCATAAAAATCTTTAGAATTTCATTTGGATAAATAAACTTGAACATAAAATTATTGTTGCTTCTCCCTACAGTTGCCCATCATTTTTTTCCTTTATTATGATTGGGCATTAGGCATCTCTAGTGGGGCTGTTGGATTTGCCTGATGCCCTCTTCAGAATGTCATCTGTTTGTTCTGATTTAAGGGAAAGGTGTTTGAGTGATCATCTCTGGTGCAACCATTTCCACCGTAAATGGGCTTCAATTATAGGCCCTGCTGCCTACAGACAGTGGCAGGGGAGTTGCTTCAGAGTCGCAGGGGAGTTGGCAGTGGCTAATTCTGTTGTTGCTTCTGTTGTTGCTTTCTACCAGTTGGTTTTCTTATTTTTTGCAAGATGCATGCATGTCTTATCCATGTTCTTAATAGTCTTTGACTATTTATAGTGCCTTCTTATTTGGTTTTTGTGTTTAATTGTACATCTTTCAGCTCTGTTAATCCTCTGTTAGTTTCATTCGATCTAAAGCATTGTCTACACTCTTCAACCTTTTAAACATTATTTATATGTTTTAACTTGTTTAGGTTCCTGATGCATCAAGTGCTCATCGTTTACACTCAAACAATGACAATGGGTCAGACCCATTGCAATTGAAAAAATTGAATATAAGTGCAAATAGTCGTGATCGCTCATACGAGGCAACGAATGAAAAATAGTGAACTGCGTTAAACTTGTTAATACTAATAGAATCTCTTTGTTAGCCCTTGTATTGTGGTGGGCTTGTTCATGTAGACACCATTTCTTTTTTAGATCAATCAAGACAAGTTAAAGAACAAACAACAAAGCAATGAGCTCAGGCAAGACAAGACAAAAAAGAAGCATCACATTACCGACGAACATTCGAAAAAGGTAAATGTCTAATTTTGGATTGTATACACTTGTGTGCATGTGTTGTTGACATTTTTCCATAAGTAATCACATTTGTATTCAGACCTGAATTAATAGTTATGCTTGTACTAGTAATTAGTAAACAAAATGGGGTAGTTTAGTTTAATGCACTTTTCATTATGTCATCGTTTAATGTTGTCTTAATTGATTTCAGATTTATCAAGCAAAGAAGAAAAAACTAGATGATGTTAACAATCAGGTACATATTATTATTTCACTTTGATTCCATGATATTAGTGTACTTGCCTCATTTTTGTTATTTAAGATATTAACTAATTTACTCTGAAATGGGTTATATAGATTTGATCTGAAATAAGTATATGGAATGTGTGCTCTGTAGTCTGAAATGGGTTATATAGATTTGTCAAACTGCTGTAGAGTTATCCTGTTTGCTGCCCTATACCTTTTCTTGGCTCGATTTGGCAAAATAGTTGTTTTACCCCCTTGACCTCGAATGAAAACTGGTTAGTGTTACTTGAATGCTCTCCATCCAGGTTGATAAATGCTATCTTTGGCTACTGTTTAGTCATTACTGCTTTTCTAGGGAAGAATTATATAGTGTAAGGGCTTGACCATTATGATGTTGACTCATTGACTAGCTTTGCTAGGGAAGAGCTGTTATAATGTATTGGTTTGACCATTATGTTGCTGGCTCACATAAGAAGAGTTAATTCCTTTTGATAAAAGCTACTATCCTATTCAATAGATCTATGTACTTTATAGTCTCTGATGTTTTGCTATGGATTTGCTAGAATGTATAGTTATTTCATAGAATATTTTAAGTACAATGGTTTCTTTTGATAAAAACTACGATGCTATTCAATAGATCTATGTAATATAGTTTTAATTAGGCTCTAATGTTAATTACATAGAATACTTGAAGTAGCTGAAATAGAAGATTTACTACATGTAAGATTTGATTAGGCTCTAATGTTAATTACTATATGCAGGGGGAAGTTCTTGTGAATCTCCTTGACTATAAAGGTCCAAAACAAGTGGTGGCCAGAGGAATTTTGATAAGTAAAAATGCCTCTAAAGTTGTTGGGGGGACTTAATTGGGAAATGAATTTTGGGAAGTACTTATCAAAGAAGCGATAAAACCGTTCGAAAAATTAATTAGGCCTTACGAAGGAGTCGCCAAGTTGGGAGAAGCTATTGGAAAATCTGTCGCATGGAGAAATATAGATGTAACACGAGGTTGTATTGTATTCTTTATAACTTTTTTCAAAGTCTCTTTAAAAACTAAAGTAATTAATGCTATAATTGTTTGTTTGTAGGTGATGGATCACGTCTCTTGTAATACATTCACTATGGAAGAAGACCATTATCTCATCACACTTTTGTTTGAACAATTGAATATTTAGCTTTTGGTGTTATGATGTCAAGGCTGTGTACCTTGCTTAAATTTTTGAATTATTACTTTCTGAATGATGTAATTTATACTTATTTTCTTTGATGACAATGAGAAAAAGTTATCTTTTATATACTTTGTTGCAGTTAGTTAAAATTATGTAGGAATGTGGCATTAAATATGCTTGAGATTTGTATCTATTTGTAGTGAATTACCGTCAGCAATTATATTCGTCAGTTTATTAAAACTGTGCAAAAGTGCCGGAAATGTGTGGCACTTTTCAAAGTGCCGAAAAATTAAGACACTTTTTTTAAATGCCGGAAATTTGAGGCACTTGCAAAACTGCCGGATAATTGTGGCACTTTCATAAGTGCCGGAAATTGTGGCACTTTCATAAGTGCCGGAAATTATGGCATTTAAAAAAGTGCCGGAAATTATGGCATTTAAAAAGTGCCGGAAATTGTGGCACTTTTAAAAGCGCCGGAAATTGTGGCACTTTTAAAAGCGCCGGAAATTGTGGCACTTTTAAGTGCCGGAAAGTATTGCCGACGCGACTTATTATGGCACTTATAAAAGTGCCGAAAAATGTGCCAGAAATAGCTTTTATGGCACTTTTTTCTGATTTGTGGCACTTAAAAAAATGCCACAAAAACCTCTTTTTTTGTAGTGATTAGGCCTAATGCAACGAAAATTGGCGTTACATTAGCTCAGAAATGTAGTAGTGCATTTAAGTTGAATCCAATGGCTCACATTTTAACAAACTATTTAACTTGGATCACTATCTCAACCAACCATTCATATTAAATCAATGGTCCAAATTCCTTACTCACATTTTAACAAACAAATCAATCCTTATATATATATATATATATATATATATATATATATATATATATATATATATATATATATATATATATATATATAAGCCTCTCACACACACACACACTTTCTCTTCCCAGTCAGACACACACACACACACACACTTTCTCTCTCTACTCCATCTCTCCCATCACTGCCGCCGGTAAACCCCTCCCCCACTTTCGGCGAAACCCAGTTCCTCCGCCTTCCCAGATCTATACGCCGCCGTCACCATGTTTCCTTCTCTCTCTACGCCGCCGTCCCTCCACCTCCCCTACCGTCGCTCTACCGCTGCTCTACCATCGCTCCATCTCTATCCCTCACTCCTATGGCACCCCACCCTCTTTCCCTTCTGCGTCTCTCTCTCTCCCCTTTCTTCTTCTCCATTTTTGCAAATATTTTTTTTTCTTTCAATTTTTTCTCTTTTTTCCTTAGATCGGAGTATTACGATCCGAAGATGGACATTTCTTTTTTATTTTTCGGTGATGGTACCTGAGAAGACAATCCGATTTGAGTTTTTAAAGCATTTTATAAGATTAAAGTTTTCAATAAAAGTATTAATTTGGTGTGAATTTGAACCTTTTGATTTTTTATGGGTTTTTCTGTATGGTGATTTTGATGGTGTAATTGTTTATGGTAGTGGTGGTGATAAGAATTTTGACGGTGGTGGTGGTTAGATGGTGGAGTTGTAATTTTTGGTGATGGTTATGGCGTAATTGTTTTTGACATTGATGGTCTAATTGTTTATGACGTTGGTTAGATGGTGGAGTTGGTTAAACGATGGCAGTGGTGATGGTGAGACATTGGAGAGTTGACATTTTTATTTTTTTTTATTTATTGAATAATAAGCGACGAAATATTCCGTCGGTGAAATAAAAATTTAATTAAAATAAATTAAATCAGCAACGGAATATTCCGTCGCTGAAATAAAAATTAAATTAAAATAAATAAAATCAGCGACGAAATATTCCGTCGCTGAAATAAAAATTAATTTAAAATAAATTAAATCAGCGACAGAATATTCAGCCGCTGTAATAAAAAATAAATTAAATCAACGACAGAATATTCCACTGCTGAAATAAAAATTTAATTAAAATAAATAAAACCAGCGACGGAATATTCCGCCGGTGAAATTAAAAATTAATTAAATTAAATTATCTCAGCGACGAAAATTTCCGTCGCTGAATTAATTCATTTTAATTAAATTTTTATTTCACCGACGGAATATTCCGTCGCTGAAATAAAAATTTAATTAAATTATATTAATTCAGCGACGGAAATTTCCGTCGCTAATATCAAAAGATCACCAACGGAATATTAATTTCGTCGGTAAAATCAAAAGTATACCGACGGAATTTGGTCAGACCACTGCGGCGGGATGATAGCGGCGGACCACCGACAGAATTTTTCCGTCGGTGATGAACTTTAGCGACAGAATTGTGACTTTAGCGGCGGAAATTTCCGCCGCTAAAACATGTTTTTCTGGTAGTGTTTGCTTGCACACAAATTGTACCATTTTCTTGTGCCTTTGTCCCATTTCCCATTTTCACTTACTTCTGAATCTATGGAAGTATCCATATCCATAAAAATTGATTTATATCCAGTCATATGATTGCTACAACCGCTATCCACGTACCACATATCATTCTTGTACTCCGTTGCACTTTGACAAGAATAAAATGTATATACTTCATTTTCTTTTTCCTCCCGAAAATTCGCTGTTTGCTGCATATTTTTCACTCTACAGTCCTTCTCTTTATGCCCAAATTATTGACAATGATAACACTTCGATTTGCCTTTAAACCAACAATATTCAAAATTATGACCACTTTTCCACAAAATTATACAACCTTGAGAATTTTGTAAATTTCTTCCTCAATCATGATTTTGTTTACCACCATCAAAATCATTTCTTCCTGAACTTCTAGAGCCTCTACCAAAACCTCTACATTGGTCGCTACCATGCTTCTGCCTCTAAATGACTCTCCTCCTTTTTGATCATTACTTTTACCACTTTTTTCAAAATCTATCGAACCAAAATTGAGCTTAGATTGGAAAGTACTCTCAATAAATTTTCTAGTGTCTTCTAACCTTTTCTCATGAGCCTTTTTAAAGAACTGATCAACTCTTTAACGGTCAAAGAAGCCAAATATTTAGTTTCTTCAACAACTCTACTATCATCAACATTTTTACCAATCCCTCGCATTTAATTAATAATATCCATCAGTCTATATATTAATCCTTGATACTTTCTGATTCTTTTTTTTTTATTAAATTCTCCAATCACTACAAGGAAAAGCCAAATTAGAGACGGATTTTAAATCTGTCTCCAATTTAGAGACATATTTGGAATCTGTCTCCAATATAGAGACGGATTTTGAATCTGTCTCCAATATAGAGACAGATTTTGAATCTGTCTCCAATTTAGAGACGAATTTTGAATCTGTCTCCAATTTAGAGATGGATTTTGTATCTGTCTTTTAGAGACGGATACAAAATCTGTCTCTAAACTTTAGAGACAGATTTTTAATCAGAGACAAATTTTAATCTGTCTCTAATTTGGAGACACATTTTTTAATCCGTCTCTAATTTAGTGACAAATTCAACACCAGTCTCTAAAATTTAGATACAGATTTTGTATATGTCTCTAAATAGGAGACGGGTTCAAAATCTGTCTTTAAATTAGAGACAGATTCAATATCTGTAGCTAAAATAAATTTTTTTATTTTCTCTATTTTAGGGTTTATGAATTGTATATTTTCAGCTCTTTTAAATTTTTTTTATATAACTTTGTATAAAAAATTTCACGACTAACCTATATCTCAAATAATTTTCTTAATCAAAAAAAAAAAGTATATGCTATTATCCGTTCCTCTTTTTTCTTTTATGTACTTTCATTTATTTAAAAATTCTTAACTTTTTTTTTATGGTATGAATGAGATTTAGGGTTTAGGGGTTCAAAATTATTAATAAGTATTATTTTTGTGAATATAGATAAATATTTTAGACTTTTTTTTAGTACTAAAGTTTTTTTTCAAAAAGTTATATATATTTTTTTAGAAATTAACTAAACAAATGATAATATAATAAAGATATGAGGGACGGACAACGTCTTTTAGGGTATGGGGTATATACTACAGGGTTTTGGGTACATGGATTAAAAGTAGTGTTTAGGGGTTGGGGTATATTACTAAAAATTCTTTTACACGGTGAAAGGTTTAGGGAATGAATGAGATTTAGGGTTTAGGGGTTGGAAATTATTAATAAGTATTATTTTTTTAATTTTGTTTGAATAGAGATAAATATTTTAGAAATTTTTTTTGTACTGAAGTTTTTTTTCCAAAAAGTTATATAAAAAAGTTAGAAATTAATTAAACAAATGATAGTAAATAAATATATGAGGGACAAACAATATCCTTTAGGGTATGGGGTATATACTATAGGGTTTAGGGTACATGGATTAAGAGTGGTGTTTAGGGGTTGGGGTATATTACTAAAAATTCTTTTACATGGTGAAAGGTTTAGGGTATGAATGAGATTTAGGGTTTAGGGGTTGAAAATTATTAATAAGTATTATTTTTTTAATTTTTTTAATAGAGATAAATATTTTAGACTTTTTTTAGTACGGAAGTTTTTTTCGAAAAATTATATAAAAAAATTAGAAATTAACTAAACAAATGATAGTATAATAAAGATATGAGGGACGGACAATGTTCTTTAGGGTATGGGGTATATTCTTTAGGGTTTAGGGTACATGGATTAAGAGTGGTGTTTAGGGGTTGGGGTATATTACTAAAAAATCTTTTACATGGTGAAAGGTTTAGGGTATGAATGAGATTTAGGGTTTAGTGAAAGGTTTAGGGTATGGATGAGATTTAGGGTTTAGGGGTTGAAAATTATTAATAAGTACTCCCTCCGTCCCAGCCCAATGTAGACTTCTTTCCTCTTTGGTCTGTCCCAGCCGGATGTAGACTGCCCAAAATGGAAGGGAATCTTCACTAATTTTCCCACTCATTATCTCTCCTATTTTACTTTTACATTCACAACACCAATCACATCACTATTCATCCCACTCATTTTCTCTCTTATTTAATTTTTCATACTCACAACATTTCCTTTCAGTTTTTATCTTTCTTACTTTTCCTTAATCTGTGTGCCCAAAAATTTGATCAACATTGGGCAGGGACGGAGGGAGTATTATTTTTAAATTTTTTTTTTGAATAGAGATAAATATTTTAGACTTTTTTTTAGTACTGAAGTTTTTTTCGAAAAGTTATATAAAAATGTTAGAAATTAACTAAATAAATAATAGTATAATAAAGATATGAGGGACAGACAATGTCTTTTAGGGTATGGGGTATACTATATATTATAGGGTTTAGGGTACATGGATTAAGAGTGGTGTTTAGAGTTTGGGGTATATTACTAAAAATTCTTTTACATAGTTAAATGTTTAGGGTATGAATGAGATTTAGGGTTTAGGGGTTGAAAATTACTAATAAGTATTATTTTTTTAATTTTTTTAATTTTTTTAATAGAGATAAATATTTTAGACCTTTTTTAGTACTGGAGATTTTTTTCAAAAAGTTATACAAAAAGTTAGAAATTAACTAAACAAATGATAGTATAATAAGGATATGAGGGACGAACAATGTCTTTTAGGGTATGGGGTATATACTATATAGGGTTTAGGGTACATGGATTAAGAATGGTGTTTAGGGGTTGGGGTATATTGCTAAAAATTCTTTTAAATAGTGAAAGGTTTAGGGTAGTTGAAAATTATTGAGAAGTATTATTTTTTTTAATTTTCTTTTGAATATAAAAAATTATTTTTTGACCTTTTTTTTTAGTACCGAAGGTGATGGATAAAAATCATCTTGTAATAAAAATACCTAGCAAGTGTACTAGCTACCATTGTAGTAGTATGCACAAGTAAGGGTCGAATCCACAGAGATTTGTGTGTTGAACAAATTGATTTAATTAGTGTAAAGTAACCAGGGGTTTTTTGATTGTTTGAATTATTAAACTAAGAAAGCAAAATAAATAAATTAAAGATAACAAGAGACAAGGGATTCATGGATTGGAGATCATAACAATTATCACTTTATGCTTTTTATTTTATGTAAACATAATTCAATCTCATTCTTGGGTTCGTTCACAAAAACCTAGGGTTAAGATGTTCATATATTCCGGTAGGTCAATAAGAACATTAGAACCCTAATAACTCTATCTCGTTTATATATTCCAGTAGGTCAATATAAACATTCAACAATTTCAATTAAAAACTTAAGAACAATGAAACCTAGATTCGTTTGATTTTCGGTAGGTCCTCAATTGAATCTATTCTTCTCAACAATAGTTAAATTACAAATCATCCACGCAAGTGAAATGGTTTGTATCCAAATAAATTCAAGAGGTCAAAAGTATATTCTGTAAGGTCAATACAATTGATCTCAAGAACAATAATTAAAACCGTTGAGAAGAACAAGAACGAAAAAGAGATAGGAAGAATTAAAACCTTAGAATAACGATCAAATTGTTACTTACCTCAATCCGTGAATCAAATAAATTAGCATTGAATGACTATTAAAATAAATTAACCTTGAATCTTCAAAATAAAATAAAAACCTAAACTATGATAAAGGGGAAGAAAATATAAAGAGAGAATGATAAAAATCCAAGATTAAAAAGATAATACAAAAACTAGTCTAGGGTTCTTTTTATAGGAGGAGGGAGGTGAAAATCCTTTTTGAAAACCAAAATCTGATCAAAATCCTAGTCAAAATAGAAAATCTCATGAAATCCGTCACTGATTCTGTTGAAAATATGTTAAAATCACGTTTTTATTATTTGTGACGGACTGAATTCCGTCACAGATCTTGGTCGGCGGTCGCCCATTAATTGCCTCAGCCAGCGCCCAATTGTGCAGAGAGTTTCACGGCCAAGTTCATTGTATTTGTGCAGCCGCCCAAGCTGTTTCGGCAGTCGCCCATGTCCATGTCACAAAACCCAATGCCCATTTTTGCCTTGGCCATTGTAGCCAGCCATGCCTTGTCCTGGCCCAACTTTGATCGGCCAGTTCTTGCCTTGTTTCTCGGCCAGCAGCAGCTTCCTTGGCCACAACTTTCCCATTTGGCCGGCCACTTTCAGCAGCAACTGCCTTGAATCCTTGCCATGCTTTGGACCAATGTATATTCGGTTCGTCTCGCAATTGTTGAGTCGCACTTTAGTCACTATAATTTCAAGTTTTGCACTTTAGTCCTTGACCTTTATATTTTTACTTTGGCCCATGAATTTTATTAAATCAAATTCCTCCAAATTTTCCATATTTCCAGTTTAGTCCCTGAATTTCCAAGATTTACATTTTGGCCCTTGAACTTTGAAAATACGCTTTTCTCCTCTTTTTCTGCATTGTTGCACATCGACCCCTGTACTTTCAAAACACTAAAATATACATTAAATTCCCAAGGTTTCGAGCATCAAATAAGCTAGAAAATATATCTTTTGGATGGGTAAAACCACATCCATCAAATACCCCCAAACTTATCTTTTGCTCGTCCTCGAGTAAAACAAAACTAAACCAAAATAAAAACTAACTAACTAAATAAAACAAAAGAAAATATTTTGGGATTTGTTCAATTCATATAATAGGCCGTTGGCTCAACAAGTCTCAGATTTTACAACACACATAATCTACAAGAATTATCATGAACATGTGACTATAATTACATGGATGCATCTAACTTACAATTCTCCACCACATAATGAAAGATGAATGAAATATGGGAGATCATTGTCATCAAAGTAAGAAATTTTGTAGGGTCACTAACCACATGCTCTAAATCAATGATAATAATATGAAATTTCACAAGGACGCTCATATGCATGTTTAAACAAAATTGTCAAATCGGATACTCTTTAGGGACCAAATATGGCTTTATGGCTTGTAGTGTATCGCGATAAATGCGGGCTAGGTTCACGGTTACAAAAAGAAGGTAAGGACATACGAAGTCAAGTAAGTGAAACTAAGAAGTCTTCATCATACATCCTCCCATTGAATTTTTCAATTCGCTCCATGCCAACCCATAGATTCAACCCCCAAACTTATAATCTTGCATACTTTCACACTTGGGGTTGATCACCTTTCTTTCTTTTTGGTCACTTTCCACTTCAACATTAGAGAGGGCAAGACTTTTCAATCTTTTCTTCTTTTTTTTTTCTTGTTTTTTTTTCTTTTTTTTTCAACTTTCTTTTCATTCATTTTTTTTTACTTTGCACAAATATATAAAGAAGGATGTGCATTCAATATTTTGCTCAAGCCCCTCTTTTCATTACATAACATGACCATTTCCCCCCTTTTTTTTATGACCACTTTCCACTAAATCCTTTGATTTTCCAAACTTCACCCAAACATTCCCATTCTTTTCCTAGTTTCACTTTCTTGAAAAGGTGAGAAAATAGTGTATAAATTAAAAGGGTAGGACAATGAGGGTACAAAAGAAGGCGAATGGTGGTCTAAGATAACCTCCCACTTTGTGAGAGATTCCATTCTTTTTTTTTAAGCTCAAAAAGGGGTTCTAGCGGTTTTTTTTTTATAAGTGACGAGAAAGTTAAAGGCTCACAAATAGGGTACAAAGAAAATAGTCACATATCACTTCCCGAATAGCCTAATTGATGTGTTATTGACAGTCATGCAAACATATTCTAGAAACCCCGAGAATGCCAAAGTGATCCTATAAAGGTCTCCTAAATTGGTAACCATGATCAAGAAAAATAATATGGAAGTGAAAGGTGGAGAAATCATACTTTACATATTTCAATGCAATTATATCCCCATATTGACAATAATACTCAAGATTTTAAAAATTTTAAAGCACTCTCAAATCATCATTGACTTTAGCCAACTTCCAAAAATATGAAAAGAACAATTTTTTTTTTAATTTTTTCTATTTTTTTGGATGGTGACACTATATACACTCCCCTATAAACCCATAAACTCGGAGAGATATCTACCCCCAAACTCAAAACATGCTATGTCCTCATAGCAAAGAGAACAAAAACAAGTCTCGAATTCAAAGGACGATATGACACAATAAAACAAATAAATAGAGCAAATAAAACGTATCTACTTGGGTTGCCTCCCAATTAGCGCATTTGGTTAAGGTCGTTAGCCCGATCGTAGCTCACGTTTGGACTTCACTTTTCGTCCTTTGGCCCACTTCATGGTTTCGCGGGTCCTTATTTTCAGTTCATGCCCCATATATATTCCTTGCATCATCAAATCATTTAGTGCCTAAGGAAATCTTTGACGCTTCAGCTTTGGGCTTCTTCTCTTTCAAATTTTCGCCACTTTCTTCACCCTCAAAAATAGGGGGAGGTACAAGAATGATGGAGAAAAAATCTTTCACACTTTCAATGGGATGGAGAAGATCTTCATTGAGACATTGTTCGTCAATTTGGTCGGGCCCAACCTCATCAACATTAATTTCCTCATCATCTTTTAATTTCTCTTCCACCCCATCTTCTTTACAATCAACCTCTTCATCAACAATCACAACATCACTAGCAAGAGACGGAGAGAGAATCGGTAGTTCGTCACTAATGGAAGCGTCCTCCCATTCATAACGTTCAAGTTGGATAGAACTAGTATCTCGCTCATAACCCCTCAAGGCCTCTACTAGTGTAGTGACTTGTGCTTCCAACCTACTTATGGCTGCACCAAATTGCTGTTTTTGTTGACGATTTTCCTCCCTCAAACTTGTCAGAGCCTCTTCCCATGATTGATTTTTAGGCTGCGATGATCATAATGATGTGGCTCATAATTGTTCCATGCCCGGCTTGAGTGGTTTCTCCTCCATTGTGTATAACAATTGGGGGAATAATCATCTTGTGGTTGCCATGGGAGGAACGAACTCCTTTCTTGCATCTGTGGAGAATACTCATGAAAATATGTCCTAGACGGACAATCATTAGTAGCATGAGAGTATAATCCACAACAGGAACATTCATCTTGTATTATATTGGCACTAGGCGAAGCACTTTTCACATTGAACAAAGCAATTAATTCTTTTACTTGCCCGGCCAACTTCTCATTAGAATGTGATTCTTGCATGACCTTTAATTTTTAAACAACTAGAAAAAGAAAGAAAATTATTTACACTAAAAAGAAACTAATAAAAGAAAATATTTACAATACACTAACAAAATTAACTTGTTCAAATCAAAACAAATCCCCGGCAATGGTGCCAAAAACTTGATGGATAAAAATTCTCTTGTAATAAAAATACCTAGCAAGTGTACTAGCTACCATTGTAGTAGTATGTACAAGCAAGGGTCGAATCCACAGAAATTTATGTGTTGAATAAATTGATTTAATTAGTGTAATATAATCAGGGGGTTTTTGATTGGTCGAATTATTAAACTAAGAAAGCAAAATAAATAAAAAGATAACAAGAGACAAGGGATTCATGGATTGGGGATCATAACAATTATCACTTTATGCTTTTTATTTCATGTCAAAATAATTCAATCTCATTCTTGAGTTCGTTCACAAAAACCTAGGGTTAAGATGTTCATATATTCCGGTAGGTCAATAAGAACATTAGAACCCTAATAACTCTATCTCGTTTATATATTTCGGTAGGTCAATATAAACATTCAAGAATTTCAATTAAAAACTTAAGAACAATGGAACCTAGATTCGTTTGATTTCCTGTAGGTCCTCAATTGAATCTATTCTTCTCAACAATGATCAGATTACAAATCATCCACGCAAGTGAAATGGTTTGTATCCAAATAAATTCAAGAGGTCAAAAGTATATTCCGCAAGATCAATACAATTGATCTCAAGAACAATAATTAAAACCGTTGAGAAGAACAAGAACGAAAAAGAGATAGGAAGAATTAAAACCTTAGCATAAAGATCAAATTGTTACTTACCTCAATCCATGAATAAAATAAATTAGCCTTGAATGACCATTAAAATAAATTAACCTTGAATCTTCAAAATAAAATAAAAACCTAAACTATGATAAAGGAAGAAAATATAGAGAGAGAGAATGATAAAAATTCAAGATTAAAAAGATAATACAAAAACTAGTCTAGGGTTCTTTTTATAGGAGGAGGGAGGTGAAAATCCTTTTTGGAAACCAAAATCTGGTAATCCTAGTCAAAATAGAAAATCTCCCAAAATCCGTCACTGATTCTGTTGAAAATCCTTTAAAATCACATTTTTATTATTTGTGACAAACTGAATTCCGTCACAAATCTTGGTCGGCGCTCGCCCATGAATTGCCTCAGCGAGCGCCCAATTGTGCAGAGAGTTTCACGACCAAGTTCATTGTATTTGTGCGGCCGCCCAAGCTGTTTCGGCGGTCGCCCATGTCCATGTCACAGCCCAATGCCCATTTTTGCCTTGGCCCATTGTAGCCAGCCATGCCTTGTCCTGGCCCAACTTTGCTCGGCCAGTTCTTGCCTTGTTCCTCGGCCAGCAGCAGCTTCCTTGGCCACAACTTTCCCATTTGGCCGGCCACTTTCAGCAACTGCCTTGAATCCTTGCCATGTTTTGGAACAATGTATATTCAGTTCGTCTCGCAATTGTGCAGTCACACTTTAGTCACTATAATTTCAAGTTTTGCAGTTTAGTCCTTGACCTTTATATTTTTAATTTAGCCCATGAATTTTATTAAATCAAATTCCTCCAAAATTTTCATATTTTCAGTTTAGTTCCTGAATTTTCAAGATTTACATTTTGGCCCTTGAACTTTGAAAATACGCTTTTTCTCCTCTTTTTCTGCATTATTGCACATCGACCCCTGTAATTTCAAAACACTAAAATATACATTAAATTTTCAAGGTTTCGAGCATCAAATAAGCTAGAAAATATATCTTTTGGATGGATAAACCACATCCATCAGAAGGTTTTAAAAAAATTATATAAAAAGTTAGAAATTAACTAAATAAATGGAAGTATAAATAAAACTATTTGAGATGAAAGTATATAATAGAAAAAAAGAGGGACGGACAATAACATTTACTTTTTTAATTTTTTTTGAATAAATAAAACTATTTGAGATGTTATTTTAGTACTGAATTTTTTTACAAAAAAGTTATATAAAAAAAGTTAATAATTTTTAAATAAATGAAAGCATTTACTTTTTTTTTTTGGATAAATATAACTATTTGAGATGTTAGTTAGTAGTGAAATTTTTTAGAAAAAGTAATACAAAAAAAGTTAAGAATTTTTAAAGAAATGAATGTATATAACAGAAAAAAAGAGGAACGGACAATAGCATTTACTTTTTTGATTTTTTATTTTTTTTGGATAAATAAAACTATTTGAGATGTTAGTTAGTAGTTAATTTTTTTACAAAAATTTATACAAAAAAGTTAAAATTTTTAAAGAAATGAAACTATATAATAGAAAAAAAGAGGGACGGACAATAGAATTTACTTTTTTAATTTTTTTGATTTTTTTGAATAAATAAAACTATTTGAGATGTTAGTTAGTAGTAATTTTTTTTTACAAAAAGTTATATAAAAAAATTAAGAATTTTTAAATAAATGAAAGTATATAATAGAAAGAAAGAGGGACGGACAATAGCATTTACTTTTTTAATTTTTTTGGATAAATAAAACTATTTGAGATGTTAGTTAGTAGTGAAATTTTATACAAAAAGTTATATAAAAAAGTTAAGATTTTTTAAAGAAATGAAAGTATATAACAGATCCCCATATAATGAAAATTCTAACCTTAGATATCTTAACTCATAATTATCATATGCAAATGGGTTCACACATATATGAAATATTTTCTAGACTACACTTTAAACTAATGAATACTGGACTCTGTCCAAATGCTTTTAATAAAACCAAAATACCAGGAGAAACAGTTTTCTGGGAAATAGACAGATCAAAAGCCAACATAACAATTCCAAAAATAATTAAATGGAGTGATATAACTTTGTCAGAAAAATGGACTTATCCATCTAAAACTATGCCAAGTACAAAAATGAAAAATAGACAAACAAGTGAATTAGAACAAATTACACAATATGAAGATGGCTCAGTAGACTTAAAATTTAAAAGAACACAATCTTTAAATAGAAATAAAAATTTTAATTTTGAAATACCTTCTAGAAGATCCACTTCAGGAATACATGAATACCAACAAGGAAATAATTCGCAAAATAACCGACCAATTTTAGAATCAGAAATTGAAACAGAAGACCAATTTGAAGCAGATAATACTGGCATAAGAAGAAATGGAAATTTTGTACATCCATATGAAGATAGTGAATTTACAGTAAATATGATAAAAAATGAATTCAAATTAAACAAAAAGATTTTAAGAAAAGATTTCCAAAATAAAGAAAATAATGAAAACAGAGAATTATTTTTCAAAACATATAATGAAAAAGAACAAAAAATAATTAAAGAAACATATTATGAATTCTGCAAAATACAAGAGATGCATATACCGTTCTTTGAATTCTTAAATGATGAATATTTATATAAATTAACCCCAATAACTCAAAAAATTAGAAAATGGTATAAAGTAGCTCCAAATCAATTACCAAGTCATGAGTATTATGAAGGGGAACGACCTCCTTTAGAACCAGCTTATTTTGTTAAAAATGGAATAAGTCATGGAATATTACCAATAGTCCACCCGGATCAAATAGAAGAAAAAATAACCAAGGATTTACATTTACAGAATAATTGGACAAATCTATCCTTATTTACAATTGGAAAACAATTAGACAGAGTAGAAGATAAAATAGATAATGTTACAACTGGAATAATAGAAACTAAAAGAGAAGTACAAGAAATCAATCTAACAGATTTTCCCACACCAGTCAATAAACAACCAGAAACAGGAATTAAATCACAAAGATATACAGAATACTCAGAATTGTACAATATAACACCATCCAATAGAAAAGGAGAAGAACCAATGAAATATGTAAAGCAGATACCACCTGCAAAAAATCCATTCAGAATATCAGGAGCAAGACCAACATTACATAATCCTCTAAATGATTTAATGGAAAATGTGAAAAATTATATACAAATAAAAGAAGAAACAAGTAAGAGTAAAAACATTAGTGTGTTAACAGAATATAATGAAGCATCCTCATCTGATTCAGAATCAATTCCATCCTCAGAAGAAAATGACAACTCTAATAATAAAATGATACCTATACAAGCTATAAGAACTTTTTCTAATTACAAAAAAGAAGCAGAAGATTTGCAAATATTAGGAGAACAACAAAAATCTTACAATGCAAAAAACATATATGAATGGAACATTGATGGATTAAGTGAAATGGAAATTATCAATAAAACAAAAGAAATGATAATTGTAGGCAACATTTACAAAACAACAAATATCACAGAAAGACAAGCTGTAGAAAACATAATTTTAGGTTTCACTGGACAATTACGCACATGGTGGGATAAATTATTAGGAAATGAAATAAAAAATGAAATTTTATCCTCTGTAAGAATAGATGCTCAAGGGCAACCCTTATTAGATGAACAAGGAAGACCTGCACCGGCACAATTAATAACACTAATATTCAATATCACTACCCATTTCATAGGAGATATAGATTTATATACAGAAAGAAACTCAGAAATACTACAAAATTTAAAGTGTAGAAAATTGGAACAATTTAAATGGTATAAAGACAATTTCTTACAAAGAGTTTTTAACCTGGCAGACCCAAATAATATTTATTGGAAAGAAAAATTTATTACAGGATTACCAGGACTATTTTCAGAAAAAGTAAAAGACACAATAGAACAAAAATATGGCCGAATCTCTTATAATGAATTAACCTATGGAGACTTAATTACTTGCGTAAATATTACTGGTTTAAAACTTTGCCAAGATCAAAGATTAAGTATTAAATTAAAGAAGGAAAGCGCACAAACAAGAAAAGAATTAGGACATTGGTGTGAACAATTTGGATTTGGAAGATTAAAACCACCCCATAAAAAGAAACAAAATTACAGTCCTTACCACAAAAACAGCACATACCGAAGGAAACATAGGAAAACATTTAAAAAGTATACAAAGGAGACTCCTGAATACTATAAAAACTCAAGCCATAAGAAAAGACATAGCAATAAATACAACAATAAGAAATACAGAAAGAGTAACAAACATTCGAATACCTACAAAAAGACAATAAAATGCTTTTTATGTAGAAAACCTGGACACATAGCTAGAGATTGCCCAGCTAAAAAACAAATAAAACAAATTTGCAATAACCTTAATATAAAAGAAATAGACCAAATAATATCCCAAATAGATAATCTAGAAGTAACAACCACAGAAAATGAACAAACCAGTGGAGAAGACCCCTCCTTCAGCACAGACAACACAGATAATGAGGAAGAAATTAATGAATGTCAAAATGGTTGCAAAGGAGTATGCATGTGTACAACCAAAATCAATACTATAGAAAAATATGATGAAATATTAGAAAAAATTAAAGAAATTAAGGAACCAGTTATAAAACGAAAATTCTTACGACAATTAGAGAAAACCATAAATGAAGAAAAACCAGAACCGTCAACACCGTCTCATTATGAAGACGTGGTACAAATGTTTCAAGATAAAAAGAAACAAATTTCTTCAGTAGATTTACAAAGAGAAATCAGAGAAATAAAACAAGAAATAAAATTATTAAAACAAAATAATTTAGAATTACAAAAATCACAAAAAGAATTAGAGGCAAAAATAACAATACATGAAATTAAAAAACAAATAAGTGCAACTTACAAAGGAGAACCTTCTAAAAAATTGGATGAACAATTTCAAAACCCTTTTTCAAAAGCCAAAGGAATAAAAATAAACACTAGAGAAAATACAGAAACAGAAACAGATTCTTCAACAGAAGAGGATACAGAAGGAAGTGTATATGCAATAAATAAAGTTAGGTTTCAAAAATGGTATATCACCATAAAAATGACAATAGGAACTTTTACATATGAAGGGATAGCCATGTTAGACTCAGGAGCAGATTTAAACTGCATAGAACAAGGTATAATACCTTCTAAATATTTTATTAAGACAAAGCAAAACCTTTCAGCAGCAAATTCTTCTTTATTAAAAGTTAAATATAAAATACCCGAAGCTCACATATGCAATAATAACATTTGTTTTAAAACAAGTTTAATACTTGTAAAGGATTTAAATACAAAAGTGATACTAGGAAATCCCTTTTTACAAATGTTATATCCCTTTAAAGTATCCAAACAGGGAGTCGAAACAAAGATATTAGGACAAAAAATAATATTTAAATTTCTATATCCAGTTTCTACCCATGATGTAAACAATGTACAAAAAACAAATATATCAAAAATAAATTCATTACAAAAACAAATTGAATTCTTAAAAGAGGACTTACATAATACAAAGTTAGAAGAAAAATTGCAATCAAGAGAATGCAAAATTACAATCGAAAAGATATTAGAAAAATTTGAAAAAACCTTATGTTCTGACCTCCCTACAGCATTTTGGGAAAGAAAGAAACATGTCATAACATTACCATATGAAAAAGAATTCAATGAAAGAATGATTCCAACAAAAGCAAGACCAATCCAAATGAACCAAGAATTATTAGAATACTGTAAAAAAGAAATAAAAGATTTATTAGATAAAAAATTAATAAGAAAAAGCAAATCACCATGGTCATGCTCTGCTTTCTATGTCACAAAAAATGCGGAAATTGAGAGAGGAGCTCCAAGGTTAGTAATAAACTACAAACCATTAAACACAGCCTTAAAATGGATTAGGTATCCAATCCCTAATAAACAAGATTTATTAAAAAGACTTCACAACGCATCAATATTTTCAAAATTTGATATGAAATCAGGATTTTGGCAAATCCAAATAGCAGAACAAGATAGATATAAAACAGCATTCACAGTACCATTTGGGCAATATGAATGGAATGTAATGCCATTTGGATTAAAAAATGCACCAAGCGAATTCCAAAAAATAATGAATGAAATATTCAACCCTTACACATTTATTATAGTTTACATAGATGATGTTTTAGTTTTTAGTAAGGATTTGGGACAACATGAAAAACATCTAAACATATTTTACAAAGTAATGATAAAAAATGGATTAGTTTTATCCAAAGCCAAGATAAAATTATATCAAACAAAAATAAGATTCTTAGGACATGAAATAACCAACAATACTATAATACCAATCCAAAGATCGATAGATTTTGCCGACAAATTCCCAGATGAAATAAAAGACAAAACTCAATTACAAAGATTTTTAGGATCACTAAATTACATAGCTGATTTCCTCCCAAAGATAAGACAAATCTGCAAACCTCTTTATGACAGATTAAAGAAAAACCCAAAACCTTGGACAAAAGAACATACTAATGTAATAAAACAAATTAAGTTATACGTAAAACAATTACCCTGTTTAACAATATGTGATCCAAATGCACCAAAGACAGTCTCTACAGACGCATCAGACATAGGATATGGAGGGATATTAACCTAAGAAATAAATGGTAAAACCCATATAATAAGATATTACTCAGGGATATGGAATGAAACCCAATCAAAATATTCCACAATAAAAAAGGAAATCCTTTCCATAGTATTATGCATAACAAAATTTCAAGACGACTTGCTTAATCAAAAATTCACTGTTAAAGTAGATTGTAAAGCAGCTAAAGATGTTTTACAAAAAGACGTAAAAAATTTAGTAGCAAAACAAATCTTCGCCGGATGGCAAGCATTATTATCTATTTTTGATTTTGAAATTATTCATATTGCAGGAAAAGACAATTCAATTCCAGATTTCTTAACAAGGGAATTTTTGAAAGGGAACAATGGATATCCTTAAGAAACAAAAACAAGAAAAACTTAAGAAAACAAAATTAGAATTAGAAGTAGGATCTTCTTCACAAATTAACCAACCGTTAACACCAAGGGAAAAATTGTACCAAGAAACCCTAATTATTGCACAACAACAGGAACTTGAAGCTTTTGACAAAAATCCCCAAAAACTGCATGTACACATTAATGGTCTATATTATCATTTAAACAATATAAATTACTTAAATTTTTGTTGTCAAAAAACTCAAGTATTATTACAAGAATGCAAAAATTTTCCTGCTCCCGTACCCATTGGTGGATACCCTCCTCCAATTCCAATCAGTAAAACCCAGGAATTAAGATTTCACATATATGATTTAGAGGAACTTTTAGAACATAATTTCACCAGAAAATTTAGACCATCAATTGAAGCAAATATCTCCGCTTTAAGGAGAATTATAAAATGTATTGAGAATGATCATGTAGGTAGTAACAGAGATAATCCCATGTTAATCCCGGACTAATAAATTTTTTCCTTTTAACAGGATCCTTGACAATGCCTCATTTCATGAAAATTTTCACAAAAATCAGCAGAAAAGAACATAAACTTAGAAAAGAAATTGAAAGTCTTAAAGAATCCTTAATAGAAGAAAGACAGAGAAATCCTTACCAATGGACTAATTTAGAAACCTCTTTAAACAATGTGATATGGTATAAAAAACAAAGACTTAGACTACTTTATGTGGAACTTGATATGATCTTATTAAATAATATTACGGGATAAAAATGATTTTACAGGATGATTTCAGGTTCTTCTACAAAGAAAAAGGACAAAAAGCCCCTATTCACCACTGCATCTTTAACAAAACTACCCATTTTTATTCCCGAAAAAACCCCCAAAAATGAAAACAAATTTGAAATGATATCACCATACAAAACTCCCTTCTCATCATCATCTTCACAAACTACTCCACCAAGCCCAAATCAACAATTGGCAACTTACAAACAAAGCCTTGACCAAAGCCCAACTCAAGGTCCAATTCCTCTTATCCAACAAATTTCACCCAGTTCTTATCCAAAGAACACTCCACCAACTTCCTATTTCTACAAAAACCATTCAGAATTCGTCTGTGTCTTAGAACCAGAATTCTTTGAAACAAATACAAAATGACATCCTTACCAAATGTCCGAATTTCTTCTTCCCAGTTCCCACAATTATCTGCTTGACAATTTCTTCAAATCGCAATTTTATTATGAAAGCATTTTGACTCAAACTAGATCAGCCAATTTCATCTATTCTGCTGATCATTCAGACCCCGCCAAAGTAAGATATTGCAAAGTAAGGATTTTTAAATTTTTAACCATCTCTGATTGGGGACAAAAACCCAGTGAAGCTAAGGACTTATACCTTCCAAACAATACAACCCGTTTCAACTATTGGGACTATATTAATGCTTGGTCCCGAGCTTTCCTCAAGCAAAACAAATCCTTTTCTCTTTCATATTTTTTCTACTTCTCTCCTGACTTTCCTTATCCAACCCCTTATTGGTTTAACCTTTGGTGGACAAAGTTTGGGCTGGATAAACAAATAGTTCCATCTTCTGTAAAAAAGGCCTTCAATCTTTGGGCCAAACAAATTTCTTTTCCACAGGAAATTGAACAATCCCCCATTTGGGCCCAATTTTGTCATAGTTTCCAAGTCCCTTGGATCTTCATGACAGAATTTGACCTAAAAGAGGAACAAATGTGTGAGTGTGTACAAATGGGTCTACAAATGGGTGCTCCAAAGCAACAAATGTGTGAGTGCAATCACAAAACAATTCTCCCAACACTAATCAGAAAATACAAAATCAAGTGGTGGGACAAGACACCCCTATCTGACTGCGGCCCTGAAGCAGTTGAAAGATTCTTTAAACAAAAACCCCAATGCTGCAAAAATATTCCACTTACCCAAACTCAACAAAATGAAGAATTCCTCCGAAGAAAACAACATATCATGGTCCAGATGGCCAAATGCACAAATCCGGGAGACCTTGACAGATTAATGAACGAATTAAGTGATGAAGGAAGCGGCTCATCTGCTACAATACCTGACGAAGCCATACCAAATGATGACATGTTCACACAAGTACAGATAGAAGACCTGTGAAGACAAAAGACAAAGAAGACAAAAGACAAAGACTGAGAAGGCATCTTCATACAGTGAAGCCGCCCCTCAAATTTCAAAAAGCTATGGACAAAGAGAATCCATTATCTCCACTATCTCAGTGGATAATACTGTTCTCTCCACTTTCTGAGTGGAACTCAATTTTCCTTTTGTAATTATTTGAATTTGTCAAAAGTGGTGGATCCCTCTTCTGAGGACAAATGCGCACCGCACATGTGGCGCGATCCACTTCTTTAGTTTGTATTATAAATAAGGATCCCTCCTCATTTGAGAAGGCAAGTTTTTCTTTCACCCTTTCTCAGTTCTCCCTCTTCATAGATATCCTCTCAACCATCCACTACAAACCGTCCACTGTACAAATTTGTAAATTATCAGAGTTCTGTAATAATAAAGTAAGTTGTTCTTACTGTTATTTAGTTATTTATGTATATTAGTTATATGCTTTCTATTAGTAAAAAGGACTTTTAAATCAATGAGGTATATAGATCGGAAACCAGGCAGCGTCAAGGTGTCTCAAAGACACTTTTGAGTTAAAGGTTTTCATCCTTACTCATCGCGGCTTCATAATATTCAAAATTTATGAAGTGTGTGCCGGGTAGAACAAAGATCACGTACCCTAGATAAAAGTCAATTTTACTATTAAAAAGTCAAATTTACTATTTAGCACTGTAGCAACTCATTAGGAGTTTATTTCCCTTGAATTTTGCTTTAGATTATTTTTAGTTTTGTTGTTTTTATCATCATTACTCTCATGTTTATGCTTAAATCGATCCTTTGCGGTCGGTTATTTTGCGAATTATTTCCTTGTTGGTATTCATGTATTCCTGAAGTGGATCTTCTAGAAGGTATTTCAAAATTAAAATTTTTATTTCTATTTAAAGATTGTGTTCTTTTAAATTTTAAGTCTACTGAGCCATCTTCATATTGTGTAATTTGTTCTAATTCACTTGTTTGTCTATTTTTCGTTTTTGTACTTGGCATAGTTTTAGATGGATAAGTCCATTTTTCTGGCAAAGTTATATCACTCCATTTAATTGTTTTTGGAATTGTTATGTTGGCTTTTGATCTGTCTATTTCCCAGAAAACTGTTTCTCCTGGTATTTTGGTTTTATTAAAAGCATTTGGACAGAGTCCAGTATTCATTAGTTTAAAGTGTAGTCTAGAAAATATTTCATATATGTGTGAACCCATTTGCATATGATAATTATGAGTTAAGATGTCTAAGGTTAGAATTTTCATTATATGGGGATCTGTTAAAGATATTGTAAAATTAGGATATGTATTAAAGTGTATTGGTCCATTTGTTAAACTTGTTTCTATTGCTCCTATTAACGAGTCTACATAATTTAGATGTCTTGCATCTCTTAAGGCAATTTGGATACTTGTGTCTAATCCTTCCATTGTTAATGGTTTTATAGCTATTTGTACTAATCCTATATGTAAAAACCTATATCCTTGTGATATGTATTTTTTAATTGAGGATTTTGAAAATAAACTCATTGTTTGATTATTAGAAAATAAAGGAGTAACTGTTTCTTTTGTTTTTATAGCCAATCTTGATTTAAAATCAAATATTCCTTTATCTTTATATATTTCAGATACTGGTATAGATGGAGGTTTCCAATTTGTTAAGAATTGAGTATCCCAAGAAATTTCTTTAGACAATATACTTTTATTATTTCTATCTTCATCATTCTCAGTTTGTATGTTATAATCATTCATTTGATTATTGTGATGTCGAGAAGATCTTCTATTCGTAAAATTACCTAACCAACTCATTATTTATTTTACGTCTTGCCTCGGATACACTTCCTTTCCTAATCGGATGCACGACTTACACTCCCAATTGCGTGACTTAGACCTAGGAGACACACCGACTCGGGACAAATAAATAACTTGAGTTAATTAGCTAACTTTGCTGAATAAAAGGCTCTGATACCAAAATAAGCAAAGGATCGATTTAAGCATAAACATGAGAGTAATGATGATAAAAACAACAAAACTAAAAATAATCTAAAGCAAAATTCAAGGGAAATAAACTCCTAATGAGTTGCTACAGTGCTAAATAGTAAATTTGACTTTTTAATAGTAAAATTGACTTTTATCTAGGGTACGTGATCTTTGTTCTACCCGGCACACACTTCATAAATTTTGAATATTATGAAGCCGCGATGAGTAAGGATGAAAACCTTTAACTCAAAAGTGTCTTTGAGACACCTTGACGCTGCCTGGTTTCCGATCTATATACCTCATTGATTTAAAAGTCCTTTTTACTAATAGAAAGCATATAACTAATATACATAAATAACTAAATAACAGTAAGAACAATTTACTTTATTATTACAGAACTCTGATAATTTACAAATTTGTACAGTGGACGGTTTGTAGTGGATGGTTGAGAGGATATCTATGAAGAGGGAGAACTGAGAAAGGGTGAAAGAAAAAACTTGCCTTCTCAAATGAGGAGGGATCCTTATTTATAATACAAACTAAAGAAGTGGATCGCGCCACATGTGCGGTGCGCATTTGTCCTCAGAAGAGGGATCCACCACTTTTGACAAATTCAAATAATTACAAAAGGAAAATTGAGTTCCACTCAGAAAGTGGAGAGAACAGTATTATCCAATGTGATAGTGGAGATAATGGATTCTCTTTGTCCATAGCTTTTTGAAATTTGAGGGGCGGCTTCACTGTATGAAGATGCCTTCTCAGTCTTTGTCTTTTGTCTTCTTTGTCTTTTGTCTTCACAGGTCTTCTATCTGTACTTGTGTGAACATGTCATCATTTGGTATGGCTTCGTCAGGTATTGTAGCAGATGAGCCGCTTCCTTCATCACTTAATTCGTTCATTAATCTGTCAAGGTCTCCCGGATTTGTGCATTTGGCCATCTGGACCATGATATGTTGTTTTCTTCGGAGGAATTCTTCATTTTGTTGAGTTTGGGTAAGTGGAATATTTTTTGCAAAGATTGGGGTTTTTGTTTAAAGAATCTTTCAACTGCTTCAGGGCCGCAGTCAGATAGGGGTGTCTTGTCCCACCACTTGATTTTGTATTTTCTGATTAGTGTTGGGAGAATTGTTTTGTGATTGCACTCACACATTTGTTGCTTTGGAGCACCCATTTGTAGACCCATTTGTACACACTCACACATTTGTTCCTCTTTTAGGTCAAATTCTGTCATGAAGATCCAAGGGACTTGGAAACTATGACAAAATTGGGCCCAAATGGGGGATTGTTCAATTTCCTGTGGAAAAGAAATTTGTTTGGCCCAAAGATTGAAGGCCTTTTTTACAGAAGATGGAACTATTTGTTTATCCAGCCCAAACTTTGTCCACCAAAGGTTAAACCAATAAGGGGTTGGATAAGGAAAGTCAGGAGAGAAGTAGAAAAAATATGAAAGAGAAAAGGATTTGTTTTGCTTGAGGAAAGCTCGGGACCAAGCATTAATATAGTCCCAATAGTTGAAACGGGTTGTATTGTTTGGAAGGTATAAGTCCTTAGCTTCACTGGGTTTTTGTCCCCAATCAGAGATGGTTAAAAATTTAAAAATCCTTACTTTGCAATATCTTACTTTGGCGGGGTCTGAATGATCAGCAGAATAGATGAAATTGGCTGATCTAGTTTGGGTCAAAATGCTTTCATAATAAAATTGTGATTTGGAGAAATTGTCAGGCAGATAATTGTGGGAACTGGGAAGAAGAAATTCGGACATTTGGTAAGGATGCCATTTTGTATTTGTTTCAAAGAATTCTGGTTCTAAGACACAGACGAATTCTGAATGGTTTTTGTAGAAATAGGAAGTTGGTGGAGTGTTCTTTGGATAAGAACTGGGTGAAATTTGTTGGATAAGAGGAATTGGACCTTGAGTTGGGCTTTGGTCAAGGCTTTGTTTGTAAGTTGCCAATTGTTGATTTGGGCTTGGTGGAGTAGTTTGTGAAGATGATGATGAGAAGGGAGTTTTGTATGGTGATATCATTTCAAATTTGTTTTCATTTTTGGGGGTTTTTTCGGGAATAAAAATGGGTAGTTTTGTTAAAGATGCAGTGGTGAATAGGGGCTTTTTGTCCTTTTTCTTTGTAGAAGAACCTGAAATCATCCTGCAAAATCATTTTTATCCCGTAATATTATTTAATAAGATCATATCAAGTTCCACATAAAGTAGTCTAAGTCTTTGTTTTTTATACCATATCACATTGTTTAAAGAGGTTTCTAAATTAGTCCATTGGTAAGGATTTCTCTGTCTTTCTTCTATTAAGGATTCTTTAAGACTTTCAATTTCTTTTCTAAGTTTATGTTCTTTTCTGCTGATTTTTGTGAAAATTTTCATGAAAGGAGGCATTGTCAAGGATCCTGTTAAAAGGAAAAAATTTATTAGTCCGGGATTAACATGGGATTATCTCTGTTACTACCTACATGATCATTCTCAATACATTTTATAATTCTCCTTAAAGCGGAGATATTTGCTTCAATTGATGGTCTAAATTTTCTGGTGAAATTATGTTCTAAAAGTTCCTCTAAATCATATATGTGAAATCTTAATTCCTGGGTTTTACTGATTGGAATTGGAGGAGGGTATCCACCAATGGGTACGGGAGCAGGAAAATTTTTGCATTCTTGTAATAATACTTGAGTTTTTTGACAACAAAAATTTAAGTAATTTATATTGTTTAAATGATAATATAGACCATTAATGTGTACATGCCATTTTTGGGGATTTTTGTCAAAAGATTCAAGTTCCTGTTGTTGTGCAATAATTAGGGTTTCTTGGTACAATTTTTCCCTTGGTGTTAACGGTTGGTTAATTTGTGAAGATGATCCTACTTCTAATTCTAATTTTGTTTTCTTAAGTTTTTCTTGTTTTTGTTTCTTAAGGATATCCATTGTTCCCTTGCAAAAATTCCCTTGTTAAGAAATCTGGAATTGAATTGTCTTTTCCTGCAATATGAATAATTTCAAAATCAAAAATAGATAATAATGCTTGCCATCTGGCGAAGATTTGTTTTGCTGCTAAATTTTTTACGTCTTTTTGTAAAACATCTTTAGCTGCTTTACAATCTACTTTAACAGTGAATTTTTGATTAAGCAAGTCGTCTTGAAATTTTGTTATGCATAATACTATGGAAAGGATTTCCTTTTTTATTGTGGAATATTTTGATTGGGTTTCATTCCATATCCCTGAGTAATATCTTATTATATGGGTTTTACCATTTATTTCTTGGGTTAATATCCCTCCATATCCTATGTCTGATGCGTCTGTAGAGACTGTCTTTGGTGCGTTTGGATCACATATTGTTAAACAGGGTAATTGTTTTATGTATAACTTAATTTGTTTTATTACATTAGTATGTTCTTTTGTCCAAGGTTTTGGGTTTTTCTTTAATCTGTCGTAAAGAGGTTTGCAGATTTGTCTTATCTTTGGGAGGAAATCAGCTATGTAATTTAGTGATCCTAAAAATCTTTGTAATTGAGTTTTGTCTTTTATTTCATCTGGGAATTTGTCGGCAAAATCTATCGATCTTTGGATTGGTATTATAGTATTGTTGGTTATTTCATGTCCTAAGAATCTTATTTTTGTTTGATATAATTTTATCTTGGCTTTGGATAAAACTAATCCATTTTTTATCATTACTTTGTAAAATATGTTTAGATGTTTTTCATGTTGTCCCAAATCCTTACTAAAAACTAAAACATCATCTATGTAAACTATAATAAATGTGTAAGGGTTGAATATTTCATTCATTATTTTTTGGAATTCGCTTGGTGCATTTTTCAATCCATATGGCATTACATTCCATTCATATTGCCCAAATGGTACTGTGAATGCTGTTTTATATCTATCTTGTTCTGCTATTTGGATTTGCCAAAATCCTGATTTCATATCAAATTTTGAAAATATTGATGCGTTGTGAAGTCTTTTTAATAAATCTTGTTTATTAGGGATTGGATACCTAATCCATTTTAAGGCTGTGTTTAATGGTTTGTAGTTTATTACTAACCTTGGAGCTCCTCTCTCAATTTCCGCATTTTTTTGTGACATAGAAAGCAGAGCATGACCATGGTGATTTGCTTTTTCTTATTAATTTTTTATCTAATAAATCTTTTATTTCTTTTTTACAGTATTCTAATAATTCTTGGTTCATTTGGATTGGTCTTGCTTTTGTTGGAATCATTCTTTCATTGAATTCTTTTTCATATGGTAATGTTATGACATGTTTCTTTCTTTCCCAAAATGCTGTAGGGAGGTCAGAACATAAGGTTTTTTCAAATTTTTCTAATATCTTTTCGATTGTAATTTTGCATTCTCTTGATTGCAATTTTTCTTCTAACTTTGTATTATGTAAGTCCTCTTTTAAGAATTCAATTTGTTTTTGTAATGAATTTATTTTTGATATATTTGTTTTTTGTACATTGTTTACATCATGGGTAGAAACTGGATATAGAAATTTAAATATTATTTTTTGTCCTAATATCTTTGTTTCGACTCTCTGTTTGGATACTTTAAAGGGATATAACATTTGTAAAAAGGGATTTTCTAGTATCACCACTACTACATTTCTGACCTAATGTAACGCCAATTTTCGTTGCATTAGGGCCCAAAATCCGTTACATTAGGCCTAATGTAACGCCAAATGGCCGTTGCATTCTCTTGCGTTGCATTAGGTCTAATGCAACGACATAGTAAGCTAATGTAACGCCAGAGCTTTGGCGTTGCATTAGGTAAATACCTGATGCAACGCCATTTACCTGATGCAACGCCAATTTTAAAACTATATGAACACCTAATGCAACGCCAAAAAGAACCTAATGCAACGCCAAAAAGAACCTAATGCAACGCCAATTTAAAAAGTAGATGAATACCTAATGTAACGCCAAAAATTAGATGAGTCCCTAAAATTTATGGACTTTTCTATTGTGTGCCCATGGGCACATGATAAGAATTAAAGATTCTCTTGTAATGTGTGTCAAATTAATACTTGACGCACATTACAAGAGAATCTTTGAATAAATCTTTTAAAGATTCTCTTGTAATATGTGTCAAATTAATACTTAACACACATTACAAGAGAATCTTTAAAAGATTCTCTTGTAATGTGGGTCAAGTATTAATTTGACACACATTACAAGAGAATCTTTAATCTTTATCATGTGCCCATGGGCACACAATAAAAAAGTCCAAAATTTATTACATAATTTCACAATTTTATTAATTTTATTAATTTTCTTTTTTCAATATATATATATATATATATATATATATATATATATATATATATATATATATATATATATATATATATATATATATATATATATATATATATTTATTTATTTATATATAAATATATTTTAAAAAATATATATATATTTATTCTCAAATTAATCTCTTATCTTTTTTTTTCTCAAATCAGTCCCTTAATGTTTTTATTCTCAAATTAGTCCCTTCACTTTTTTTATATTCAAAACAATTCTTGCATTTTTCAAAAGTAACACTTTGCTCCACCACCACCATCCACCACCGTCCACCACCGTCCACCACCGTCCACAACCATCCAAAAATCAAAAAAAATTTGTACAAATCAAAAATTTTTTGTACAAATCGAAATAAAACACAAAATACAACAACAAATCGAAAGGAAACCCATGGAATATGTTTGGGCTCGTCGGAATCCATGGAATAAGTTTGGATTCGTCGGAATTCATGTAGATCTAGTGGTTGAGCCTCGCCGGAGACGATGAAGGGGAGAGAAGAAGACGGCGTTGGGGGAGAGAGAGAAGAAGAGGCGGAGAATCGCCGTCGCCGTAGAGAGAGAACGATGACCGTGGCCGGAGAAGAGGACTTCGGTTTAGGTAGAGAGAGGGAGAAAACGGTGATGAAGGTTGATTGGGTTTGGCATTGATTTTGTTGGGGATTGATTGAAGGAGATAGAACGGTGATGAAGGGTATGAGAGAATTGGTGAGGAGAGGATTGGGAAGAGGAAGAGCTAGGTGAGGACCGTGGCCGGAGAAGAGGATTTAGAGAGAGAGACTCTCTTTTGCGTTTTGAGAGAGAAAGTGAACGTAGAGAGTGAGGAGAGAAATAGGGAGAGATAATTTGGTTTTGTTTAGATTAATTGTGGACCGTTGGATTGAATGTGTGAATGGTTGGATTTGTTTTAGCTCATGATCCGGGTGATTATATGAGAACCAATAAAACAATGCCACATGTCATGAGCTAAATCAAATCCAACCATTCACACTTTCAATCCAACGGTCCACAATTCTTCTAAATGTTTTTATATTATCAAAATATTAATAATAATAATTATTAATAACTATTATTAATAATTATTATTATTAATAATTATTAATAATAATAATTAATAATAATAATAATTATTAATAATAATTAATAATAATAATTGATAATAATAATAATAATAATTAATAATAATTATTATTATATAATTATTAATAATTCTTAATAATTATTATTAATAATAATAATAATTATGAATAATAATTATTAATAATAATAATTATTAATAATAATAATTATTAATAATATTTATTAATAATAATTATTATTATATAATTAATAATAATATTTATTATCAATAATATTTATTAATAATAATTATTATTAATAAAAATAATTATTAATTATAATTATTAATAATAATAATTATTAATAATAATTATTAATAATAATAATTAATAATAATGATTAATAATTATTAATAATAATAATGATAATTATTAATAATAATTATTAATAATAATTATTGATAATAATAATTATATAATAATTATTAATAATAATTATTATTAATAATAATAATTATTATTAATAATTATTATTATATAATTAATAATTAATAATTATTATTATTATATAATTAATAATAATAATTAATTATATAATAATAATTAATAATAATTATTATTATTAATAATTATTATTATATAATTATTAATAATAATAATTGATATTAAAAATAATTAATAATAATAATAATTTAAACTATAAAATAATGTTATGGTATACTCTATACCCTATAGGGTATATCCTATACCCTATAGGGTATACCCTATAGGGTATAGGGTATACCCTATACCATATACCATATGCCTTATAGGGTATACCATATGCCCTATAGGGTATATCCTATACCATATGCCATATACCTTATACCCTATACACTATAGGGTATATCCTAAACCCTATAGGGTATACCCTATACCATATGACCTATGCCCTATACCTTATACCCTATACCCTATAGGGTATACCCTATACCCTATAGGGTATACCCTATACCCTATACCTTATAGGGTATACCTTATAGGGTATACCCTATACCCTATAGGGTATACCCTATACCCTATACCCTATAGGGTATACCCTATACCCTATAGGGTATACCCTATACCATATGACCTATGCCCTATACCTTATACCCTATACCCTATAGGGTATACCCTATACCATATGCCCTATACCTTATACCCTATTTATGTATACCTTATACCCTATGCCACTATAGGGTATACCCTATACCTTATAGGGTATACACTATACCCTATAGGGTATACCCTATACCATATAGGGTATACCCTATACCATATGACATATGCCTTATACCTTATACCCTATACTCTATAGGGTATACCCTATGCCATATGACCTATGCCTTATACCTTATACTTTATACCCTATAGGGTATACCCTATACCCTCTATACCTTATAGGGTGTATATACCCTATAGGGTATACCCTATACCCTATACCTTATAGGGTATACCCTATAGGGTATACCCTATACCATATGACCTATGCCTTATACCTTATACCCTATAGGGTATACCCTATACCATATGACCTATGCCTTATACCTTATACCCTATACTCTACAGGGTATACCCTATACCATATGCCCTATACCTTATACCTTATACCCTATACTCATAGGGTATACCCTATACCCTATAGGGTATACCCTATACCCTATACCTTATAGGGTATACCCTATACCCTATAGGGTATACCCTATACCCTATACTATGCCTTATAGGGTATACTTTATAGGGTATACCACTATACCATATGACCTATGCCTTATACCTTATACCCTATAGGGTATACCACATACCATATGACCTATGCCTTATACCTTATACCTATGCTCTACGGGGTATACCCTATACCATATAGGGTATACCACTATACCATATGACCTATGCCTATACCTTATACCTATACATAGGGTATACCCTATACCATATGACCTATGCCTTATACCTTATACCACATACTCTTATAGGGTATACCCTATACCATATGACCTATGCCTTATACCTTATACCCTATACTCTATGGGGTATACACTATCTACCCTATGGGATATACCCTATACCTTATACCTTATGGGGTATACCACTATACCCTATAGTATACCCTATACCCTATACCTTATAGGGTATACCCATTCTATGTGGTATACCCTATACCATATGACCTATGCCTTATACCTTATACCCTATACCATATGACTATGCCTTATACCTTATACCCTATAGGGTATACCTATACCATTATACCATATATATACCTTATATATACCTTATACCCTATACTCTGGGGTATACCATACCATACCATATACTATGCCTTATATACCTTATACCTATACCATATGCCATACCTTATACCTATATGGGGTATACCCTATACCATATGTATACCTTATACCTTATACCTATACTATAGGGTATACCACATACCCTATATACCCTATACCTTATACCTATAGGGTATACCCTATACTATAGGGTATACCACATACCCTATACCTTATACCTATAGGGTATACCACATACCATATGACCTATGCCTTATACCTTATATCTATAGGGTATACCCTATACCATATGACCTATGCCTTATACCTTATACCCTATAGGGTATACCACATACCATATGACTATGCCTATACCTTATACCCTATACCCTATAGGGTATACCCTATACCATATGCCCTATGCCCTATAGGGTATACCCTATACCCTATGACCTATAGGATATAGGGTATAGGGTATATGGTATAGGGTATAGGGTATAGGGTATAGTGTATAGGGTATAGGGTATAGTGTATAGGGTATAGGGTATAGGGTATAGGGTATAAGATATAGGATACAGGTTATAGGGTATAGTGTATAGGGCATAGGGTATAGGGTATAGGGTATATTGTATAGGGTATAGTGTATAAGGTATAGGGTATATGGTATATGGTATAGGGTATAGGGTATAGGGTATAGGATATAGGATATAGGGTATAGTGTAGGGTATAGGGTATAGGTTATAGGATTTTGGCGTTGTATTTGTAATTTAGGCGTTACATTAGGATTTTGGCGTTGCATTAGTAATTTAGGAGTTACATTAGGATTTTGGCGTTGCATTAGACTCGTTACATTAGCTCTGGCGTTGCATTAGAGGCGTTACATTAGCTCTGGCGTTGCATTAGATGCGTTACATTAGCTCTGGCGTTGCATTAGCCGTTACATTAGCTCTGGCGTTGCATTAGGTGCGTTACATTAGCT
>JAFEMH010002960.1:0-5000 GCA_022495995.1 Adenophora triphylla var. japonica | reverse complement strand
GGGGGGTGGGGGGTGGGGGTGGGGGCGAAATGAGGTGGGGTAGATAGGGGTATGCAAAATGAGTAAAAAAAAAAAAAAAAATTCGTGGGGGGTGTGGGGTAGAGGCGGGGTGGGTGGGGTAGGTAGGGGATATGCAAAATGAGTAAAAAAAAATTTTTTTTTTAGTGGGGGTGGGGGGTTGGGGGGTAGAGTGGAGGTGGTAGGGCAGGGGCTGGATGGGGGGGGGTAGGCAGGGATCTTTTAAATTTTTTTTTTTTTTTTTGAGGGGGTGGGGGGTTGGGGTGGTAGGGCGGGGGGTGGGTAGGCAAGGAGTAGGGGTGATTTGGGTTTGAGGGTATTTTGGTCAAAAAAATAATTTTTTTTTTCATTCCCGAAGGAATTGGCCATTCCTCCCATATATGGAAGGAGTGGCAAATTCCAATGTTGGAGGGAATTGATCACTCCGAGGGAATGAAAATTTTAGGAAAACATAAACAAACAGGCCAAAGGAATTGGGGGAATGGAATTGAGCATTCCATTTTCCCACTTTATCACGAACCAAACGGCCCTAAGGATTACAGTATATTTTACCATTGACAAGAAGGAATCAGGGCGGCCAATCGTGTACAGGATTCCCACCACAGCAACTTTTCCATCCGTACTCTGATGAACCATATGCACCTCTAGATCAAACCTGTTTGGTCATGAAATAGTTAGCCAGTTTGTAAACATTTTATTATGCAAAACACATACATAACTTACCACACAAACATGGTGCAATGGGTGTTTGTTTGCATTTGGCACACATAATTATGCTCTCAGCACCCATTGCACCAAGTTTGTAATTTAATTACGTGTGCCAAATGCATTATGACACAGTTCTGTCAAGGAAGTCAAAAAAAACGATGCTAGCTAGCGATCTTTACCTCTTTCCGTTGATACTATGTTCAGAAGGTGTGTGCCAATGAACCTGATTCAATCTGTATTCCGTTCCATTTATATGAACATGCCCTGCACCACCTTCCCAATCCAACTGCACCATCAACAAAATAAAAAGAGATTAATTTCCACAAATAATTTAAATTAATGAGTAGGCGTTATGAAAAATTAGTATTTCTCAAACATGTTGAAAAAACTAGATTTTATAACATTGAATATTAGAGACATGATTTTATGGATTGTAAAAACTGGTTTTTCCATACCGTTATGAAAAAAAAAAAGGTTTTTAATGAGATTTTATGCAAATTACTATTGAAAAAACTAAAGGTGAAAAAAAAAACTGGGAAGCATATAGATCAATTGTACGGTACCATCATATCGTGACCCCGATTTATGATAGTGGCATTAGCAGGTTTGTAATCTCTATCAAGTCTTCCTAATATGGATGTTGTTGTAACTCTTTCATTCCTCAAATCAATGGGAGATTGCATGTCTCCATTGTTACACATACTCCATTCTGGATGAATTTTTCCCCAATGATGGGGTCCGTTCGGACTCTCCACGTCGTAACTAAATTCTCTTTCATCCTCTACACACATAAATTAATTATCAGAACCAAGATAAAAAGCAATCAAGAACTATCAAATATTCAGATCCAAAACAATCTTCGAAAACTAGACAAAAGATGTTTTAAGAAGTCCAGATCCAGGTATTGGGGAGATGTACGAAACATTACACATCAAGATATTGTACAGTGCAACATTTTAATGCACATTCCGAGCGAAGGAAAGTCGGGTTTTTTTTTTTGGATGGAAATTATGAGTGCTTACCAACTTCTTGACAATGTGCAACAGAAAGGAGAAGAAGAAGGGTGATGAAGAACCCAAAAAACAATTTATTTTCTCTTTGCATCTTTTTTTTTTTTTTGGCTTCAAGAATTAATGATTATTTTTCGCTAGTGATATGATGAAATGAAACTTGTAATAGGATTGTATCTATTTATAGAATACTAGAATAAGCCCGTGTCCGAGGACGCGTTATTTTTTTTATTTTGATTTTTTAAGCCCGTGTCCTCGGACACGTTTTTTTTTTTTTTTTTTTTTTTAATTTAATTTTTTTTTTTTAGGGCAAAATGGGAAAGGGACGAAAAAGTGAGGGCAAAATGAAAATTTCGGCGATTGAAACTATTCATACAACTGTTCATAGTGGGGTCTAATTTATACTATAGATTTGATGGGTACGATGACGAATGTGAATGTGGAATTCATAGTACGAGTCTTTTGACCAGGCTTTTTATGTTTTTTTTTTTTTTTTCTTTAAAGTGAATTATTAAATAACAAATTTGTCAAAAATTTTGTAATCAAGTTTGACGTCTTGAAAGCATTTGAATGAATTTCGGAGGCCAAATCATCATTTGGTGGCTGACACGGAGATCTCCATGGTAATCTTTCTGGACTTCTATCCGTAGCCGTCATTTCGTTCCTTCCTATTGGGCGATGCAGTCGAAAAACAATCTCCCTAATGGTGCAAAAATTGTCCAGATCAGCATTAGTTTATGGACTTTTTATCAAAAATTCACTCAAAAATATGTTATTTACAAAAAAAAAATATGTAAGTTGTGATTTTACAAAAAACTATTTAACTAAATATGAATATTACAAAAAACTATTTAGCACACAAAACACACACCCATCTCTCTTTACCCTCTCTATATTTACCCAACCCAACTCCGGTAACAAGCTTCCCTTCGGCGACCACCTTCCCCACCTCCGGCGACCACCTCCGGCGAGTCCATTGATTCCGGCCAAGCTATAAGAAATTCAGGCCGAATTTCACCAATTAATTAAACTAATCATCATCTTTAATCTTCATCTCCGGCATCAGATTGCTAATTATTTATCGGTAAATTTGCAGGGAATTTTGAGTGATAAAATTTGCCAGGGTTAAGAAAGGGGACGGAGGCAGTGCTGCGGTGGAGTGGGGAAGAAAAGAGGGCATAAATGGGGGAAGGGGAATTGGGGGCTCAAGGATTTGGGGTCTGTAGCACGTAAGTAGAAACATTAAAATATTATTAATAAAGCAAAGATTGATAAATAGCAAAGATTGGTTTTGGTTGTGAAATACTCCCTCTCCCAGCACTAGGGCCTTAAACAGGAGCCGTAGAGCTTTTGATGTTTCAAGCTCGAGGCTCGTTAACTTTAAACGAGCTCGAGCTTTCTCAAGCTCGAGCTCGAGTCCCAGAATGCTGTTCGAGCTCGGCTCGAATCAAGTTTCGAGCGCTCGCGAGGCTGCTCGAACTCGAGTAATAACGAGCCGAGCTCGAGCTTCGACTCATTTTTGAAAAAATCTGAAATCAAACGAGCTTTATCGAGCCCTAATTCGAGTTGTAATCGAACTCGAGCCTAAACGAGCTTATATATCTATATATACTAAAATTCATTCGAGCTTTTAACGAGCCGAGGCCCGAGTCGAGCTCAAGCGAGTCGAGCTCGAACGAGCTCGTCGAACATACGGCGAACACGAGCCGAGCTCGAAAAAATGACGAGCTTAAAAAATCGGTTCGAGCTCGAGCTCGAGTTCAGCTCGAGCCCGCTCGAACTCGAGCTTTTCGGCCGAGCTCGAGCGAGCTCGTTCGTGTAATAGCCTACATACTATCGTAGGACCAACTTTTTGGCACGGGAATTAAGGAAAAGTAGGAGAGAGAAATAGGTGGGGGAGGTGTTTATGAGTATGGAAAATTAAATAGGAGAGAGAATGAGTGAGAGGAATAGTTAGGAGAGAGAATGTTGTGAGTGTAAAAGTAAAGTAGAAGAGAGAATGAGTGGGTGGGTGGAATAGTAAAGATTCTTTGCCATTTTGGGCAGTTCACACTAACTTGGGACGGACCAAAGGAAATAAGTCCCTGCTTGGTGTGGGACGGAGGAAGTATGCCATAAAAACATTACGTGCCCGGAGCCGTTTAAGGTTTTTAGTTGTTTATCGGTTGTTTATCAATTGTTTGTGCATGCTTACTCGATTGTTTATCGATTATTTACTTCATGTTAAATCGATTGTTTATCATGTTTATCACAGTTGTTTATCATGTTTATCAGTTGTTTATCCTAAGGTTGTTTATCGGTTGTTTATCATGTTTTATCATTTGTTTATCGATTTGTTTATCCGCCGTTGTTTATCGATTGTTTTATCGCCATTGTTTATCACGTGTTTATCAGTTGTTTATTGGTTGCTTATCGGGCCATTGTTTATCATGTTTATCATGGTTATCATTTGTTTATCCGATTGTTTATCGGTTGTTTATTAGTGTGTTTATCGGTTGTTTATCATGTTTTATCAGATTGTTTATCATGTTTATCGATTGAAAGTTATGATTATTTATCCGTGTTTATCGAGTTGCTTATCATGTTTATCGATTTGTTTATCGGTTGTTTATCGAGTTGTTTATCCCGGTTGTTTATCGGTTGTTTATCGTCGAGTTGTTTATCATGTTTATCGGATTGTTTATCGGATGTTTATCGGTTGTTTATCATGTTTATCATTTGTTTATCGATATACATTATCATGTTTATCGAGTGCTGTTTTATTGAGTTGTTTATCGGGCTTTGTTTATCATGGTTATCAGTTGTTTATCAGTTGTTTATCAGTTGTTTATTATGCTTGCTCCGATTGTTTATCGGTTGTTTATCGGTTGTTTATCATGTTTATCATGTTTATCCGTTGTTTATCGAAGTGTTTATCGGTTGTTTATCAGTTGTTTATCGGTTGTTATATCGGTTGTTTATCGATGCTTACCTGCCAGTTGTTTATCAGTTTGTTTATCAGTTGTTTATCATGTTTATCATTTGTTTATCATTGTTTATCATGTTTGCTCCGGTTGTTTATCAGTTGTTTATCATGAGCTTATCAAGTGTTTATCGGTTGTTTATCATGTTTATCAGTTGTTTATCATGTTTATCGTTTAGTTGTTTATCGGGCCATATGTTTATCATTTGTTTATCGAGGCTTGTTTATCATGTTTATCAGTTGTTTATCATTTTGTTTATCATGTTTACTTCATTGTTTATTATGTTTATCGCTTGTTTATC